>VXBJ01002367.1:0-253101 GCA_013400055.1 Nycticryphes semicollaris
TTTCTCTATTAAAACTATAGTTACTACCTAAGCAGGAAAATGTTTGGACCCTTGATGGAATTTTATATAACCATAGCCCTTATTCACGATACATTTTCTGCTGATTAACGTTTCAAAGTAGCTATGAGAATGTAAAGCAATACTAGGCTGCTGTGATTATTTTTTGTTTTATTATAAAGGCTGTGACTGCAGTCATAAAGGATGCTTTAAACGTTCCATTGCCCTGCTTATCTCTGTTGTACCACCCAGCTTTTGCCTCAACTCTAACAGATTTTTCTGTTAACCAAATTCACAGAGCATTAATTGACATCAACCGATACATGTTCACGACAAAGAAAAAAGTGTGAAGAAACATATAGCACTGTGAATTTCATTTTAAAAATGCTTCCCGGTGTGATGAGAATTAGGCAAACCCATTCGATCATCACAGAAAATGTCTGGTTCAAGGCCTAAGTAGTTCCAACACATTTTCTGCTATTCACCAGAACAGAAACATTTCTTTATGCTTGTCAAGGAGCCCTTTAAGAGTACAAAAGGGTGTTACCATCATAATTTCAACATCTGCTGATGTTTTAAGTTCACAAGGCAAAATAAATGTTTACCCTTAAGGTAGCAGGAAGAAAATGTTAGTCCAGGATAAGCCACCTGGCACTAAGGAGACACATGCACTTTTCTTGCGTACGCTATCGAAATAATGCCCGGGCAAAATGATTTGGCAGCCCTGCACTCCTGGAGCTAGGTGCCACCTTCAGCCAGCTCTAAATGCCATGAAGTGACCCACCTGCATCCAAATGCACAGAGCACCGTGGCTGAGACCCGGACTGCAGGAGCACCTCCGCTCCATCAGCTCTCCTTCCCTCAGCCCTGCGAGGTACGACCACACCGCCTTGCCTAAAGGTCTCAAAGCAGCTCACGAACACAGGCAAGCACCCAAGTCACACTCCGAGCAACCTCTTCTTACCAAGCTGAAGTACCCCGAGATGTGATGGAGTGAATCACCTTTATGGATAAAGCCAACAGAACGATCGGACCTGCCAAACTGGAGTTCAGTTAGGACACCTGATATTTGAGCTAGTTCTCAAGTACTTCAGCTACAAACACAACCCTTTGCCCACCAAACCATCGAAATTGAATTTAATAACTGTATGGGTGGCACCTAAATAGGGCCAGAAGGCTGGAGGTTTTACTCTAGACCCCTTCACCTCTCACATAACTCTCACTGGAACACCACAACTCTTCTCAGACTGAGTCTCTCCAGATAAAGGCGCTCAAGTCAAAAGAAATCAAAAGCTCACCCACAGCTGGATGGTCGCAAGAAATCCCCAGCGGTCCCATCAGAGCTTCTCCTCCCCTGGTCATCTGCACTTTAGCACTGGTCTGAATCCAGTGTCTTTTCAAACAAGGAGAAATGGAAGGATAAAGAAAAAAGAAATCCTGAGTTCTGCTTTGGTTGTGGTTTGGGTTTTTCGGTTGATGGGGGTTTTGGGCGAGACAGCCATGGCCTCCCTCGGCATGCACCAAGGAGAGGTGGTGGGTCACCCACAGCCTCCTCACCTCCCACCTGAGGAGAGAGGCACTTCCCCCACCTACAAGAAAGGTGAGGAGAGGAGAGGAAAGAGTGGTATTTGACATGAACTGGTACCAACAACGTCAGAACGGAGAAAGAGCTGCAGAAAGAAGAAAGCGGAGAGACCCTTTGGGTACCAGTTGCGGCTGGGATGCGTGAGGAATACCTGAACAGCTTGGCAGGGCTCACTTATCAAAAAGAGATGCCGAAGGGCTAACACTAATGGCCACTCTGTCTAGCCACCGTCATCAGCGTGACAAGGCTGATGCTGTAGGTGCCCAAAGAAACAGGCCCTTTATTTTCTTAGAGAGCCAGGTAGAGACTGTGGGTTTTGCTCATGCATAAAACCCAGAATTAGCACAACTGAGAGTTGCTAGTAACGTGAACAATTAAGGTGCATAGTTTTCACTTCAGATTAACGAATTTAAACACAGGATTTCAGTGATTTTTTAACTACATCACTGCTGAATGAAAAAAAACACCAAACCAATCAACTTTTTAAATGGGTCCAATCAGAACTGAAAGCTTTAAATTAAGTTATAATCAAATAAAACCTTATTAAACTGTAGTTGCCCTGTTATTCACTTGATTACAATTCAGCAAGACTGAAAAAAAAAACCCATTAAAAAGTGCACAAAAAAAAGAGTAGGGAACTGAACAACAGAGGGAGACAGGGACATGTAGAATCAGAACGTATTTCAAAGAACAATATGCAAACGTGGAAAAGTTTTTGCTCTGGCTACAGAGAGTTCACTTGATATTTGAGCGTTTCAGTCTTTAAGCAAAGAAATTAATTGGAGTCTTACCTCAGCCAGTTCCCTTGTGGACTCAAACTACACTGAAATTATTTCCTCAGCTGCATCTCTCATACTTGTGCTTACGCGCATCCTGGATTCTAACCACACCACATCCCATCCTCTGTGCCTCACCGAACAGGAGCCCGCTCCCTTCACCACTGCAAACAGACACTGCCGTTGCATCACCTACACGTTCCCAGGGAAGGTTTGTTATTCTAGGTAATAAAACAAAACAAAATAAATCTGAACAACCCTTCTTGGAAAAGGCAGAAAGGAGAGCCCCAGCTGAACTTCCACCTCCCCGTCTGTCGGCACAGGTGACAGATGCGACCCACTCCCATACCAACAGTCACCCAGCGGAAAGGGAGGTTGCATCTATTTCCTTGATTAAGTGGATAATGACTGCATATGCTGTCCTGCAGCCAAACAGCAAATAAAAATTATCACGTACAGGCCAAATAACTTCCTTGGAATCTAGACACATAGTGATGCATAATTCCCTTCTTAATGGTTATAAACAGACCAGAGCAATACACAAAAATAACATTCTACACAGAAGCACAATTATAATCAACTACGTATGACATTTCTGTGCCATTTGGGTTAACTTTTAGCAGCATTCTAACATAGCTTTTCAGTTTTCAGGTAGTACCTTGTTTCAGTAATTTTACTTCAAAGTAGAAAAGGACACCTAAGGTTATAACTACTCATACAGTTACCGAAGTCATCCCAATAGGGAACGCCCAAAAAACCATGGGGCTACTACCAAAAACTGATTTCTGGTGTGATGCCTGAACAGAATATTATTGCTTACATTTTATTTTCTAGTCAAGTTACATTGAACTCCTGGGAGTCGGCGTGTTGAAGCATGCAAAATCCATGACCAAACCAGAGCTTTGGAGATCAAATCGCACCTCAGTTTGTGATTCACTGCTGGAACTTGGCAAAGATGATTACCTTTGATGTGGTCAATTTTTTTCTGTTTATATAATGGTGGTAACGATACCTCATAGGACCCATTTAAGGGCTTCATAACTAACGTTTACACAAAATTTTCAAGCTGCTAATTATGATTATTTAGCTGAGTGTTAACCTAATACATATGTAAGAAAACAATATTAATGTATTCCCAAAGATGATTATGATCATAATTACTATTAATGCCACATGCACAAGTGACTCGTTCCTTACCTGCCAAGGCCTGGTGCCTGGGTGACGGGAGGGATACCTGACAGGACGGGTGCTTTGGTGCTTTGCCCAACTTGAAAGTCATAACGCATGGGAACTACGCTAGAAAAGGAAACCGCTACCCAGCACAGTTCTGAAACGTTTTAAAGAGCCCCAATTTAGAGTCAGCCTGGATCATTTAGGCTTTGCACTGCAAGTTGCTGCTGGCTCAGCCATGGGGCAGCAGCGGCGCTGGTGAGGTCAAGGAGAAAGCAGCGGGAGCCCCAGTGGGGACAACCACGGCAGAGCGGCAGCGATCCTGCGCCAGAGTGAGAGAGGAGCAAGATTCCTGGTGAGAGCTGGGGGGAAAGAAACGTCAGTGCCGCTTTTCTTAGGTAATGTCTCACCCAAAAGAGACTGGGAACCACTGCGCTTGGTACAGTCCTCCTCAAAATAGAGCAACGTTTTATTCTAGCAAATATGAATACATTAGGGAAGCAAATAATTGAGACTGCTTTAGAAGGCCCCAGGAAAAGAAAAACCCTGTAAACAAGATTGAGCAACAAGTCTTTGAAAGAATGCTTTTGTTCCCAGCACAATGCTCCCAAAATCTGCTTCTTCAGAACAGCATTCATTTAAGAAAAAAATAAAACAACAAAAAAAAGCAAACTAATAGACAGATAAAGAGAAAGCCAAGAAACCATTTTAAGGAAAGAGTACTTTAAAATCCTTTTCCTACTTTTCTGATTTTTTGCACCTGTACCTGGAGGTACATGGCCAACACTCCTAAACACTGGAGGTTCTTGGCTTTCCTGTAAGGTTTTTACTCTAGCTGAAATACCATTTCCTAACAGGGCAAATTTTGTAGTCAGCAAAAAAACCCCCATTGATTGGCCTGCCCGTGCCTAAAGCGCAACACCTCCTATACGGTCTGTCCCAGTGCTGATGGGCAGCCAACCGGTGAAGAGGTATGTATATATCTTAGGTGGAGCTCACTGCTCAGACACACGGAAGCTGCAGGTAACAGCGAGTGTTCAGCTGCAGTTAGGAATGAAATGTTCTTCTTGGTGTCCAGTTGAGCAAACGTCCACACCACCTACTTCCCACAGGAGTTTTCTGCAAGGTCAGCTACCCGTTTTCAGCCAGGAGTCCCTTCTGCACAGGCAAGAGGAACGGACAGAGGAAACCACACACTCAGGCTTATGAGGGGGGAGTAAGAGACAAGCCAGGATATGAGCACGTGTGGCTCAGCACTGGGAAGCTGAGGACTTTCAGCCACCCTTCACACTCCTGAGGACTGCCGGGCTGTGCTTGCATCTGTGCTTGCATCATGGGGTATCAGGATCAACTTTCCATTGATTAGCTTACGGCCACATCAGACCAGAACAAACCTTCAACATAATATAGATCTCCCTAGCAAATAGAAGGGGACTGCTATTAGCATATCAAACAAAAGCACAGGTTTTGTTTCTTTTCATTAAATGGCATAGAAAAAAACCCCTCTTAATACTAACATTACTTGCTCCTATAATGGACTTTCAGTACAGCGCTGAGGCTGTAACAATTATTGTAACCTTTACTAAAGGTTATAGCCAATCTACCTCTATCCACAGAAAGACAAGGCTCATGCTTCTCCTTGAGCTGAATAGTAAAAATATCAACAATTTAAAATTATCACACATTCAAAGTATTTTATGACTCAAAGAACAAACACAATAGCAGTAATAAAGAGAAAAAAGCAAATTCTAGTTTGCACAATGGAGACAAAATTTCTTTCTTCCGAACTCCAAATGGCTTGAGAAATCAAACATTAACATTTCCTCTGTCTCTCCGAGAAGATCTGCTTCTCCGTCAGTCCCTCCTTCCCTCCCCCGAGTGTTTTGTCAGCTGGGTACGCTGATTCAGGTGAGCCTCAGAGGTCCAAAATTTCTAACAGTTCCACAAAAAACCCTAAGATGAGTACAGATCAGGTACCAAAGTTGTTGTCCATAATGCTAGAAGACCCAAGAAGTGCCTGGCACATGGGCAAGCTCGTACCCAGTTCTAAACCAGTTCTCCAGGCTGTTACATACATAGCATATTTCCCAAAGCAAAACTGAAGTAATTAGCTTGAAGAAAACACCAGATTATAACAACATGTCTGTATGTTGGCTGCAGTCAGTAGGAAGTAATACAACTTATTGTAAAGCAAACTACAATTAACCATACTCATGGCATTCAACGTATTAAAATTAGATGACAAATCTAAGATAAAAGTGACATTTTAGTGAATGATTTCCACAGTCTATGTCCCCATATGTTCTCAACGTTCAAACACTGTCTCTCTGAAAATATCATGCTGACATGGAAGCCCGCAGAGATTCCTTTTGGGGCACTTAAAAGTTTTTAATAGAAAACTAATGAAATACAGTGACTTTTTGCAATATTTCCATACAATGCTTTTTCTGCTTTGAAACTAAATTCAAAACTACACCACGAATGAGCAACTTAAGACGCTCCCTGAAGGGCTGTAGTGGTGTGGGTGACACATTTCTCGTCTCCCCAGAGGTGAAGTATGTCACATCCTCAGTACTTCTAGTCTCACCCGGCTACAAAGCTACTCACTATTCCCAGAGAAAAATATCTCATATTCACACATGGTTTTTATGTGCTATGGGACTCACAAAAGCAAAGCAAAACAAAACCCCATTTTTCAAGCATGCATAAATCAAAGCCTAAAAGTAGAAGGAATGTATACAAATGAATTCATCTGAAAGAAATAATTTAAACAGCTCTAACACTGGACTTCTAGAGTGTCTGTCTATTAGAAAATACAGGAAAGCAAGCAGTCAGTTTAGGTTTCACTGACTTTGAGGTAGCAGGCCCACTGACTTTAATGAGGGCAGGATTTCACTACGAATTTAATCTGGAAAAATGGCAGTAGCCTTCTTGCAGGATAAGGCAGAGCAGACTGCTATACGATTGAAAGGGGCACACAAAAGCGGACTGAGTAGGTCACCAAGACACACAAGCCATCTTTTGATGGAACGAGAATCCAGCATAATGCGGTGCTATATATTGCATTGAAGGCTTTTTTTGTTTTGGTCGATATTAGGATCTATTATTACTGGTTTTTATTGAAATTATACATAATTGTAATTAATAATATGTTATTATATCCGCCTCTACGTGAGAGGTAATGAATGTCCTGAATTAAGCAAAGAAACAAACTTGTAGGTGAATGCAGAGTTGTTCACACTGATTTATTGCAGGGAAGTATTTATTATCCTACAGACTGTTTTAAGACAGAAAGGGTCTTTTTCCTTTTGTTTGAAACACAGATTAGAAAGGGATCCAAGAGGTTAAAAAGTATTGCGTTCTACTTTATTTATTCAAACTTTCAGAAGTAATCATTTCAGTATGTACATTTCCCAGTAGTTCACAGGTAGCGCAGATCTGGGAAAGCTGCAGCATAGGTGCATTTCTCTCAACCATATGCTGCTTTCCTTAAGTAACCCATTATACAAAAAAATAAATATCTTGTGACAGATTGTTTTGACAGCTAAGAAAGATTTAAATTTTTTGAATGCATTTGACTGAAAGGCAAAAATGTTAGATAGATGTTAATTTAACAGATGTCTAGTTTTGCATCATCAGCCTGAAACAGGCAATTTCTAGCAAGTCTCCTTGCTGTATCACAACATGAAATCCTATGAATTCCATACGGATATGCCTTTCACAAACTTCAAATGAGCCGTTCTCATTCAAAGGCAACTTAAAATGGTTGTGAGAAGATGGTACCACCTGGTTGTAATTCTCATCAAGCAAGTAAACACATCCAGGGATAATAAAACTGATACACTATCATTTACATTACAGTCTGGAATAAAAGAACATTATTTGAGACTATATGTTAACAGCATTAATTTACATGAGAGAAGTAAAACCCATACAGGTTCTTGCAAATCTAATTACCACATGACTGAAGACGGACTGAGGATTATTATTTTTTAATTCTGCTTTGCATATCTTAAAAGTCTTTGCACATTGAGTATATACTGCCATACTCTATTTCTGCAGGTTTGATTCTGGTTTTGTACTGGTTTTAGAAGAAACTGAAGTAACTACAGCTTAACTAAAGCTGTTGGTGCTAGCACGGTTACCTACAATCTTAGGAAGCTCTGGAATTCAATCATCACAAAACCCACTTCGATGGTTTCATGACTTCAGTGGGTTATACTGAATAAAAGAAGTTTAACACAGTGAGAATTTTCCCTAAAACCAGTAAACCACAATTGGCTATATCCATTTTGGTTACCACAAGTGGCAGAAACTGTTTTGTGTGTTTTTATACTGATTTTGCATATAGCAGCATTACACCCATTTTACAGAAGAGGAAAAGAAACTAAGGAGATTAAATTACACGGGAGATCAGAAACTACTTGTTACTGATTTAGAAAAGATCCTAACATTCAACTGACACACTTGAAAGTCTGTTGCTGAAATATCATGTGTGTTTGCTAATGACACCTGACTTCTAAATGACGAGGATCAACGATATTTACCTACTTAATTGGAATATTACGAGACCAAGCTAATGCATGAAAGAGTACTTAAAAATTACACTCTGCTTTATGTATTTATAAAATCGTATTTACCTGTTCTACTTGTGATCTTCATTTGTGAAATTAAATCCAGATTTAAAATCTGCATTTTTGAAAACGGCATATATGCTTTCCCAGGAACAACACTCAGCTGCTCCAGGTTCTTTATCAAGTTTTTCACCTTTGACTATGAAGGCACCTGTTATTTCATGACCTTGACTCAGTTACAACTCTTTTTTTAAAGAGGCATTTAGGTTGGATCTTTTCAGTTTTCTGTTAATTGGGAACATGTCCCATTTTTTGATGAAGAAATAGTATGGCAACACATAATTTCTACAAGGTGAATAATACTAACGATAAAGAATTCTAGAAGGCAAAATAAAATCGTTTTCTTCTAAAATTATTTGCTGCTTTGTTTTAACATAAACAGAGTAGAAAACAATACAAAACCAGTACAAAATTACTTTCAGATTATTCACAAGCAACTTTCTCAAGAATCCAAACTGAAAAGTTGGGTTAGTTGAAGGAATATTCTTTCTTTGGTGAAGCAACACCTGAAGTGACTTAAAGGTTTTAAAATTTATGGAAATGCTAAAATTTCCAGTCACTTTTTCCAACAGAAAAAGGTTAAAAGCACAAGGAGACTAGAAGTTAAAAAGTAAGGAAATACAGTAAATAAAGAACCCAAAAGAACAGTTTTGCCTATGTATCTTAAATATCTTCTGTCACTACATCAAGCACAGAATGTCTTGGGTTTTGGTATACCTTTACAAACGGAAGGAGAAAAACCAAAATAAAACATGGAGATGAGGTTTTTCCACAAGCAGTAAATCATCATGGGATATCAAGAATCTGCTTACGATTCATACTTACGGTCTGGTCATTGTTGATTTATACACACCTTTGATTTTTAACCTTGCCAATTAGGCTGTGTGGAAACAGCATCAAGTGCGGGAGACAGATGTCAAAACACCTGCAAGTTCCACCATAAACTGATGTTTGCAAGCCTGAATCCATCTGCTTTACTTAACAGAAATCTTACATATACTGAAAAACATTACCAATGAAGGTATTCTTTATTACTATTTCTGCTTTGACTAGTATAATGATTCAACACAACTGATCATTTTAATTTTGCTTATTATTTTGCTACATAAAATCAATACAGACCAATAAATCTTTGTGTATGTCGCCCATCTAATGTTGATCCCCCCAAAATAATAAAGTTTGGCTTAAATTAAAACACCCCTCCTTGCTCCTGGACTGACACAAACTAAAAGATGGCGTAGAGGAATGGATCAATCGAAGGCATTTCTAGAGCTCCTTTGAAGAGAAGATAACAGCAGTGTCTCAGTATCCCTATTACCCATGGGGGGGTTGCTCTTGCATTTTCATTGACATGTCAATTACTTGGAAGCGGAGCAGGAATAAAGCCTAAGGGTGTTGAGTTATAAATTAGGACGCTCAAGTTGACAGAGAGATTATCTCAGTCTTTGAGGAAAAAAGAAAGACAGAGTCCTACAGAATACCTGCTAACAACTGATTCTTCTTTCACCTCCAAGTGGTGTTTTAAGACAGACATTATCCAAAAGTATGACAAAATCCTTGTCCGCACAAATACGCCCTGCTCTGACAAACATGAGGAATTAAAGAGAGGCAAAAGATTCCTCCCCAAGTTTAAACAAACAAAAATAAAACCCAACAAAAAAAAATTATCCCTCACCACAAGAAAAGACTATGTTGATTTTTTCCATACTTCTATTTAAACTTAACACACTTACAATCAAATATAAATTCAAGAAGCTAAAATACATTATGTATTCTCTCTATTGTGTAGCAATTCCTGACCAACTACAGCCTTAAAAACAAGCAAAAAAACCTCTAAAGAAGGATTGTTTACCTAAAACCAGCAGTATATGCTTTAATATTTCAGTAAGGTTCAGAACCTGTTATTTCTAGTATGGGTAATACGGTAGCAAGGACAAGGGACTAGAGAAACGAACTGGAGTTTGGAAAAAAAAGCTGTATTCTCAAATTTGCTTCAAGTCATTTGCCTCCCTCTTCTTCCCTGTTCTCAGCTGTAGCTGGAGATAACGGGACTAACCTTTTCTATACAAACACTCAGCAACCAGCCGGTTAGGAGCTGCATGCAATTGCTAAGGATCCTTATTGTAAACAGAAGCTGAAATTAGTGGCGAGGTGCTGTTATGCAAACTCTTTGTGCAGCACTTTGATGACGGAAAAGACGTGCTGATACGCCCCCTTAAGTTCTAAGGAACATCAGCAGACCATAACAGTGTAAATCAGTCCATTTCCAATAACGCTTTTAAGCCATGCATGGAAGTTTCCCTGAAAAACACTCATTTTTCCATTTTCACAGATTCAATGCAGAGAAATACCATCTCCTAAACACACTTAATTTTTTAAAGGTCTCTTTCCAAACTTTATGTTTTTTCCCCAACGTGATTTTTAAGTCCTCACGTAGTCTTTATAATCTGAGCACTGTTCTTCACATATTTTCATTTGCATTTTTAAAAATTTCAGTGACCCACCATTTAGGAACATGTAGTGGTTTTTACAACAGACAGAGAGCATCATAAAATAAAATAAAAAAAACCCTGAAATCAAGAGCTCACGGTGTCGAATACAGGAAATAAGTATTTCGCTCAGCAGTGTAAGGGATAAGATTTTTAAAAAGCTGACCCTCAATCAAACAGCCGATAGGCACTTCTGCTGCTGTGTGGTAGGTGTTGTTGACCTACTGATGGCTTTATTAATAAACGTGGGATATAGGTTTAAACCCCATGTAGATCTGACTGCCCGAACAGACAAAAAATTAAGCACATGCAGCCTTTATGGTATTTATTTTCATCAGTTTTCCATTCAGCTCCTTCAACAAAATAGACTACTCCGTTTCTCTAATATTTAGGAACTAGATTCTGGAGAGTATGACAAGTTGATATTGTGCAAATGTTGCATCATTTGGAGGAAGCGTTCTGCTGGGGACAGTTGAAACTACAATACAAGCCATTTCCACTGAAATGGAAATCAATTTAGTGGAGATCACAGATGAATTGCTTTTTTTCTCTATCCATCTAAAAGCTACATTTTGAACCCACATTATCTTTAAAATTAAACTGATAGCAAACAGTTATTGAAAAATGTTTATGAATATGAATTAGAAAGCCCCCGGATTCGATAGACAGACACTTCATTTTCAGAAAGTTGAGCAAGAAGGGCTGCTTTATCAAATTAAATAGAATCAAAAAAACCGAATTTCTTCAGTCCTCCAGCGCTTTTTAATATTTTGTTGCATATTTAAACAGTACACAAGTATTTTATTATTAATATTCTTTTCATACGTTTCCTACAGTATGGTTATTTTCAAAATCAGTCTCCTGCTTATGTTATTTTGGAGCAAACTTAGAAGTGCTGCCAAAACCAGGCATGAAAACAGGGAATGAAAAGTAGCTGGTTTTACTTCCTCCTCCCTATTTGTAACGCTGACAGAAGCGCAGTGCCTGTATACCAGGCATACACTATTTATGTTTGTAGGTAAAATACAGTTATCTGCTCTGTGACAATATTACTAGCAAGGTAGATTTTGTTTACGTAGAATTCATGTCTCTCATAAAAGGAAAATGCAAAATTCAAGCCACATAACTTAATAATTAACTATCATAACAAGGAACTTATCAACATGACATACCTGAACTATAACACTTCAAAATGGTAGAATTCCTAGAGCACTTTAATTATTCCATCTTTGCTGTACTATGTGTTCAACTGATTTAGGGAAAGTATAGTTATCTGTTTTGCAAATAGGAACATTAAAATAGTTTTTCACCTGGAAAGTAAAAACTAATCAAATTAATCTTAAGTTCTGTTATGTCTAGTGAATTTACCAGCATCTGCACAGGTTTCACAATACCTATATTTTAAGTTTGCTGGATCATACCTCACTCCTTATCGATACAATCATTTTCCCACCCCCAATTATTGGAGTTTAATTTCACTTTGATTTTATTTCACACAGTTCAGAGAAAAATAAAAGTTAAAGTTACTGTACCTTAACAAATGTACCTAAAGTGGCACTATTTTTGCATGCATGAAAGCTCAAAGCCTCAACAACTCCCATGAGCGATTACTCTTCTAACACTAATTAGATATTTGCTAATTAGTGTCTGATGTGTGAAATGAAAAACATTTTGAAGCTGAAATGGATAGGGTCTATAAAGATAGCAGCGCTATCCCAATTCCCTTTTTTCTGTTATCATATTTCATAAATATTAATAAGATCACATGATACTACCCCTTCTATAAAATTATCTTTCTGAAAGAAGTCTATTGTTTGGTATAATAGGGCTGTGTCAATATTTTGCATTTACTGTAAAGCACTCAATGGAGGGAAGTGTTTCCTCTCAATGTTAAAGAGATGTCACATTTCATGCATCATTTTTATGCTGCATTAACTGGTCCCTCTTCTTAATAGTTTATCTTTATTGCAGTGAATGAAGAATGCAAAACAGGACTGAATAATCCTTTACAGTTCCGAATAATCTTGCTAAATTTATCTCATTTCAAATGTATCTGCAATCAAATATACATGATGAAATAGGTTTTTTTTCTTAAGCAGACACTGCGAACGTCAAACCAGTGTCTCTGCTGGTCATTTCCAGGAAAGGTTTTGGAACGTTCGAATAGTTAAAAGGTAACCCTATCTTGAAAAGTCACTTATAAAATTGTGCTACGGGTTTTAGAACAATATTTATCTTTGAGCAGGCATAGAAAATTGTTCCAAATTCCCAAGGAGACTTACCAGTGTCATTTAATAATACACAACTATTTATCTATCAGAATATTAACAATTGAGATCCACGAATGAGTTCCAAAGGAAAAAAAATAAATCATTAAGGTGACACAGGTGAATAACTTCAGATGAGGGAGTTAATTCTGAACAGGAACACTGAAGTGCTGTTTTATTGTAACTGCTCCCCTGTAAATACCGGCCATATCACAAATGACATCTAATCACAGGATTGATACCGAGATTTTAAATGGTAGCTAAGCATGAATTGACAAAGGTGACATTGAAACATAATAATGACTAGATTATCACTTTCCCCAGGCTGACATTTTGTGATTATAATAATACCGATCAAGATGATTAAAACGATAATAAAAGGCAAGTTCTAAGAACCAGAATAAAACAGACCCAGGCAAGATAATCTATGGCAAGTGAAGCTACAATTTTGCATTACACTTTCTCAATGAAATTTGTTTCAGCTTGAAGCTAGGCAGCCTTTTCTACCAATACAATATGCTTTTCATTTTTCACATATTCAACAGAGTAAGTTATTATTTATCCTGAGACAGTAATTTACACTTCACATTAGTTTTATATCTTCATCTAACTTCCTTATTTAAAGCATCACAATATCACTCACACTGAGATATTTTACTGGTAGACTCCAGCTTTGTTTGGCTGGGGAAGCCAGGGTTTGTACTCTCAGCTGCCATTTAACATGAGCTGAAATTCTTGCAAGTGACGAAACAACATTTCTGAGTTCTGCAGGTACTAATCAAGGTGTCTTCTGCCCTTATTGCGAAGGGGGGAAAGAGCCACTATTTGTTTGTTTCTTGGATCTGCAAAATACGTAACTGGTTAGAGCCAAACCTCTCACAAAGTATTTATGGTGCATCTATTAAAAAGAAAAAAAAAAAAAAAGGCAAGAAAATTTAGGTACCTAGACAAATGATCAGTTTTTTAGGGAAAAATAGTGCAAGAGTCACTCAGCTTTAACAAGTTGCTGTGTTCAGGGCAGTACAAAGCGATAGCAGCCACACCTATAATCCTGGATTTAAATGCTATGGATACACGAGAAAAATCTTTCCAACAAAACACAGAAACTGATTCTGGTTCAAACATACCACTTCCAAAATTGAAAGGAATCACTGAGCATTTTGAAGTATTATTTTATAATCCATGAAAAATGCGCTAGCACAGACTTTTTGTAAGTTTTGGCAACAGATTTTGAGTTCAGTTAGGTCACACAGCTGCTTTGGAGAGAAGTGAAGTCAAGAAAGTGTGCAACCTCAGGTAAGCACAAGTTACTATCTCTTACAGAAATAATTTTGGCCCTAAAAACACTGATCCTATGCTCATTGCTAAAATTTACCTATGGTATCATCAACACAGTAGGAGCATATATTTCTGAAGTAGTCCATCAGAAATATTTTTACCAGGGATGATCAAGGGAAAAAACAGATTTTCCTTCAAGCTTCTCTTCTTAGGTACAACTAGAAGTCTTGGAGGGGCAGGGATGTATCTATTTTCAGAGAAGATGCAGTTCAAGCAACAAGCTCTATTTTTTTTTCGATAGGTAACTTCAAAGAAAACCTCCATCATCAACATGCAAAATACTAATAATCTGCATCTTTGTGTTCTTCTGTTTTTCATCAGTCTTACAAGCTGTTAAAGATATTTCATTGATATATTTAAAATATTTAATATTCAGTACCTAATTCTGTTAATTTTAACTGCTTTCTTGACATTCTTGCAGCACAATGTATGGGATGGCAGGGTAGGACTAATCAGCCTCACTGTAAGGCTTAAAAAAAGAAATCCACTAATTAAAGTGAATCTTTGATAAGACTTGTTTTGTGAGCCATCATCTACATGCTTGGGAAAAGGCTTGTCTTGTAACTCATAGCAGCAGTTCACTGCTCTCTGTGCTATTTCTGCCACATTCTAACAGAATACCGAATTAAGCGAATCTCTAGAAAGGTCCATTTCTTACACTTCACTTATCTAGCAGGAAAGTTTTCCCAAACATACATAAAATCACAGCAAAAAAAAAAAAAGAAAAAAACAACCTCGTCTTTACTCAAAATAAAACATATTTTTAGAAGTGTTTCTGTTATGACCAAACATTTATTCATTTAAATGTCTGGAGAAAGAGTAATAGCTTAAGTTTCAAGATAATGAAACTCACTGTCTATGAAAATGAAATGACATTATATTGTGTAATAAATGATTGTTTCTGCAATTTTTCTCTCTTCTGCTAACTGGAATTTGACTTTCATTGGCAAAGTTTAATTATTGAACTTTTTATCTAAATAAAAAGTGTAAAAAAAGAATTTGTCAGAAGACTGATTTTATAGAGCTGTCAAAGAGTAACAGGAACACGTTCTCAGTAGGTATTAGAAATATTTAACAGCCTTGGACTCAGGTAGCTGCAGAACTTTCTACACTTTGGTGGAAAGCCTGAAAGCCCAATTGCATTTTCATGCTCTCCTAATGTTTCCTGGCATGTGCAACCTGCTAGTTTTTATCAAATGTATTTTGGTCTTTCACACAACCCCATCGTTTTTTGGAATTGTTCAAGTTTCTACATTCTCATTTTTTTCAAGTATTTCCAAGTGCATGAGCTTTTATTCAAAGAATGCAAGTCTTCAATGACTGAAACTTAATTAGCTGAATGTTCAGCTTTAATATTCCTCCTAATGGATCAAATAGAGAATGTGTCAAAAAAACCCAACCAACCAAAAAACCAATCCTCTCCCCATCCCCCACCCCCCAAAGACAGCAAACCCTAAACTTCAAAAGACTCCACAAATGACAGGTAAGAGCTGGCTGATAAACTGTACAGTAGCATCACCACCAAGCCCCACAGAGCCAATATCCACATGCTCTCTTTCACCATCCTAACAAAGCCTGCTGCAAAAAAGTTCAGTTCTCATGAAATTATAGCAACCTTCTGTGCCCCATTATGGCCACAACTGCTTCTAGGACTCTCATGGAGTTCAGCTGCATGGACCTGTGAAACTGTTCTATCCTATCATACTCATGTGGATGTGTGGGACAGGACTTTTTTGTTGTTTGGTTATCCTTTTATATAGGGTAGTACTTGTTAGATTCTATTAATCTACTGTAAGAACACTCAACTCCTGGAGAGGGAGAGGGGAGCAGCAGTATGAAAAAGCCCAGTATAACCCATTGCAGAGACGCACCCTTGTAGTCTTGAGGCAACAGCACTGTTCAGTACATACTGGGTAAGAGGAAACAGGCCAGCGAAGGGGACAGGGAGTTCAGTTGCACACCCCTGCTGACACACTTACCCAGCCCAAGGAAACAGGAGACTGGAATAAATTCTAAGTGAGCTGTTGAACAACTAGTGTTAACGCACTGTCACCGTGCGCAACTCGCTGCCGCACTATGACCAAGATAAAACACCTGACCACTGAAATCCACTTGATATGGAAACAGCGAGCAAAAATAAGCACAAATCACAGTAATACTAGAAAAAATAGATATGTTAAACTATATAAATCCTCAACCTCTCCAAGGCATAGTTTTCTACTTAATTTCCATAGTCATAGTTTTTGTAGAGGTATCTTCTGCAATTTGTTCCAATATTCCGATGACATCATTGCTGTCATGACTAGTAGAAAGAGAAGCTTGTTTGGTTGCACCAAACTCTTACCCTACCAGTAAAATTCCCATAGTAATAAACTGCAATACAAAGATTTGCCCCTGAACCAGCTGTGCAGGCACTAGTTATAAATGGCACAAAGGAGTTACGGCAGCACTAGGATTACAAAATACAACCATATTGACATAATGTTTCTCGTGACATGACTGATTTTCTTTTTACAACTTCCGTGTGACAGATGTTGAAAGAGCCACTCAGATGATCAATAGCAACTTGTCATGGCATTTTTGCCGTTTCAGACTTACTCTTCATTTACTGTTTTTGCATTCACTACACCCAAAGGATTAGCCTCAGCCTCCATTCACAAATTGAGCTGAAGAAAACGTATACATTCGCTTTCCATCTCCTCAAAGATCTGTGAAAAATACTTTTATCACACTGTTATTATTCATGCTATCATCAATGCTATGCAGCAGGATAAATAAATGCACATAGGGAAGACCCACCTACCGGACAATCCTATCAAAATCAGCCAGCAGAGCTCTTGCTGGTTTGTTTCACAGTGCAGCAGCGGATGCCAGTAGAAGCGGGGCTGCCAGTGCCTGTGAAGGCACCAGGCTCCACAGCAACCCCCAGCACATGGCTCTGCCTGCCAGCCTTTGGCTGGGCTCATCCTGGCCTCACTGGAGCTTTGCTTTTAGCTCTAAAAAGGATTTTTTTAATTTTTTTTTTTTAAATAACCACATGACTGTTGTCTAATCTATTTAACTTTTCCTTAGCTATATGTACTCGTGTGAAACAACCAGGATTTTAAAAGAATGGCCATGAGCAGTGGTTAGCCTGAGCAGCATTTGGTGTTTCTGATCCTGGCAGAACGGCACAGCGCGCTGTAGCAGAGGCAGGAGCGCCTGAGAGGGGCACAGGGGGACACGGGAGACCACAGCTCTAGAAACACTCCAGGGGGCAGTTAAAGAGCAACAGACCTGGGAGGCGGGCAAAACTGATTTTGAGGGTAGCAAAGAAAACAGTGAACAAGTCTATGCCCCATACAAGACACTGCACATACAGTAAATTACAAAGTTGCATGGAGCTGTAGACCAGTGAAGAAGCAGCAAGGCACAAAAGCACACCAGAAAATTAACAGGAGCCCCAATCGTTCCCTGGAGTGAGCAGGATGAAAAAAAAACACCAACAGCTCTTGCTCTTCCCAGCAAAAGAGTAAGAAGAGATCCCCACCAGCAGTGGGGAGCGTCCATCCCTCTGCAACACGAGTGACTCCGACCTTCCTCCCAGACCGAGCTCCACAGCCGTAGGGCCCACGGCAGCAGCAGCGTAGCATAATGTGAGAAAGTAAGGGGTAGATGCCACATACTATGTGCAATGACTTTAATTAGATTATTTAATGAGGGTTTCATTAAGATTTTTCCTATAATGGCTTTCTCCCCTCTCTTTTCCTTGTTTTTCTGTAATAGCTACATCTGGCCTAACAGTAATTTCAGGTTAGCCTGCTATGATTTCAATTGCATTAACAATAAATTCTTGTCTTTACATGCAGTTGGGCTTTTTCTTTGTCCTTAACGAAGGCTTGGGTGATAAAAAATAAGGAGCTGCCCTGCAGTTAAGGCTAGGTCTCCAGTTCTCTAGAGGAACTGTGAGCTTTAACAAAAATGGAAGACCCAAATCATCTTATGCTTCCATAAGAGAAGGAGACAAAAGCAGAATGTATTCTTGTAATTATTGGTGTTCGAAATCCATATAGATTTTGTTTTGAAAGGCTAACAGTGTGATTAAAGAACAGAAGGAAAACATATGTCTAAAGAAGCACTGTTAAAAAATACTTTAGAAAAATGTTTCATTGCATAAAAAAAAAAATCTCTCTAACTTCAGGAGCTATTTAGCTAGATATTTGCGCACAACCAACAGGAAAAAATGACTGAGTCACTCCAAATGAGTGTGAATTGGCAGGTCTGCGGAGCTCAGCACTATCTCTGTTGCCAAGTGTCATGCTTCATACAGAAGACTCACGCATCAGGTGTCCATGTCACACTTTTATTTCACTCTGCATAAATCTCACACAGAGATATCTTGACAAGGTTTGTTTTATGCCAACACAAGTGCTCCATAAGCATTGCTCTGATGGGAGCTGGGAAGACCAAGAGCTGGCAGCGAGATGAGCTTAGGTGCAGTTTGGATTCCTACATCAGATACAGAAGTTACCAGCAAACCGTCGTGCCAGTGGTTGCCGGAGCCTCAGCACTTACCAGTAACATGTGTGTGATGTCCTGAGCGCCTCAGCAACCCCAGCGGTCACAGCTACGCTCTGCTGCATGAGCAAATCCAATACACGTTGACCTTGGTAACACTTCTGCTTTTAGGCTCTGGAGAAAACGTCTTTGTTTTTGTCAAAGGAACGATATAATGAAACCTGTCATGTGGCAAACCACATTCCAACAGATTTGAGTATGTCATGAAACTGGTATTTTATGTTTTATTCTATTTAGTGCCTTAAGTTTACTCTTTCCTACAACACTCACATTTTTTCTTTAATTCTGTCTTTATTTTATTCTGGTTTGTCACATCTGATTAACCTCTATTTGAAACCCTTACTTAGCATTAGCACACTGGCTCTACTCATATCTGTTTTGAGCTACATGGATAAATCATGTGCTTGGAGCACTGCCTCAGTAATCAAATTGTCTGCTGAGAGTGCAGTTCCATGCTGTAATTTTTGCTGGTGGTGAACCCAGCGTAAACAGATCCTGCCCTCCTCCTCTCGCACCCACTCATCCCTGCCCGTCCTGCCGGCTCTCCTCCGCTCAGCACACTCAGCTATTTATGCCCATCAAAGTGGCAGGAGAAGGGGAGACAACTGCAAACGTATTAGCTGAGGAGCTGACTTAAACAGAGTAACTGCCCTACCCTCAACCTCAAAAAAAGAAAAACCCAACAAAAAAAAACCCCACCCCAAAACCAACCACCAAAACAAAGAGAAAAAAATAAAATCAAGTAAAAAAACCCACCCACCCTCCTCCCCCAAACTGAGTGTCATTTATAAACTGATTGGGAAATTTTACCTGTCCAACTACGGGAACTGCCCCAGAGTGCAGGAGTGAGAAGCTGAGCACAAACTGGGCAGCTGGCTCCAAAATGAGCCTTGCTGGAAGAGATCATTAGTGTAAACCTCTGCCTGGAAGGCAAGAAGGTGATGGGGGATAACGTGCATCTTAGGAGTGAAAGGTGAGGATGCTGTACATTTCCCAAAGAAGATAATTATGCTAAAGATTTCTTACTCTATAGAGGGACAATTCCAACCATGAACCATTTCCTTTGTGTACTTTGTTCAGTACGTATCAAGACATCCATCCGTTATTTTGCATTGTGTTTGAAGAAATACTGCAGATTATGGGATCTTTGAAATATTCCATGGAGATTTTGCAACCAAATCCCAATTTTCTCTCTACCCATTAACCATTAATATAATCCATTTCTTTTAAAAATAATTTTATATACATGCCATATGGGGAAGAGACCTATTGTAAGACTTACTGGAAGCTAACAACTCCACAGCCACCTAAGAGAAGGGTTCTTCCCTTAGCGATTCAGACCACAGAGCTGAGCTGACACCTGCTTCACAAGACTCAGGAACCCTCTGCGTTAGCACCTCCAGGTCTTTTACTTTAACATGATACTGGTTCTCCCTCTGCATTTGCTGCCACCCTTGATCTTCCCAGGGCTCTGATGCCACACACAATTTGGCTGCTGGCTTGCCTAGAACAGTTCTTGTAATAAAACGTGGCCTGCAATCATTTCACTCAGAGAAGGTGGTTTCATCTTGGGAATAGCAGTTTTCAAAAAGGACAACATTTAAGCAGGAAAAGAAAAATCGCTATTCTTTTATGTTATTTCTATGAAAAATCCCTTGAAGGGTACATGGGGTAAGCAACTACAGCACAATGCCTTTTTAAGCATAGGACTCCTTGGCAATTTTGTTTCCCAACAGACATAATATGAAGTCTGCCCATGTTACACATCTCCACTTGCACATTTATTTCCTTGTCATCTTTTCCACTTACTCCTTTAAAACACTTTTAAACATCCCTGATTCTTGCACCAACTCAGACAGCAAGCTCATTTCCCGGTTAAACATGACACGCAATAACCTGCACTGTACTAACCTGAAACAAGGTGAACTAATTTAATTAGAGAGGAATGCAAGCTTCTTCGTTAAGTATAATAATTCCTTTTTAGTGACAATGTCTTGACTTCAGTTTCAGGATGCATTCTATTTTATATGACAGCGGAAAGCTGGCAGAAGAATCGCTGGTACATTACTATAGTTTTGTTTACCATGTGTGGCAAAACATTCTTAGATAACACCTCGATTTGTCTGTTCCACAGCAGGGAGTAAATGAAAATGTTTATTCTGACCCCTCAGCAGAAAGGACTCCCTTAATCCACTCAGTGATGAGATAACACCGTAGGATTACAATAATCAACTTGCAGTATGTCCTCTATTAGGGTATGAGAGATACGGCCTTTCATATCCACTGGGAGATGATTCTTCCTTACATAACAGTGACAGGCTTTCGCCCTTTGAGATCACATTTTTCACCCCATGCTGAGCCCTCAACTGCTTCTGTATCAAATGGCTAATATTAAGCTAAATACTACAATTCTAAAAGCCTGCAACTAAAAGAAAAATTGTTTGCAATGCTCACTATTGATTTAAGTAATGGAATGATAAAGAGACCAATGTTAACAATATACTTAAGCTTCTAAGCATCCTCATAGGGTAGAGTTACAATGAACTGCTTGTGAAGGGCTGTTATTTAAATGTAGATACAAATCTCAATCGCTTCCTGCCCTAACAAATTTAAAAATTGCTAATACTGCGGGTAAAGCAACAACTTGCTATGTGGATTCCACCACAGTTCAAGTCCTGATTGTTCCCTAATGTCACGCAGGAATTCTCCATTTGCTACAGAATTACTGAGTTTTGTCAAAATTCAAAATAATGAAATATAGGAGGGGAGGGAAGTCGAGAGAATTCAGATAATTCATTCAAACCTGGATTTTTTCCATACACTTTTCTAAAGGAAATTTTAAGTGTCAAAAAATACATATCTTGTGCTCATTATTAAATGCTAAATACCACAGTGTTTTGAGCTGCCTTGTGGCCATTGTAAAGAAAACAGGTGTTCTGATAGATTATAAAGTGTGAGTCAGAGGATGTGCAGAACAGAATTTTAATGAGGCTGCGAGCACAGAAGTCTGACTAGCCTTTTGAACATGATGCTAAAACACTGAAACTAGTCTTAAAAGAGACAAGTAGCTGGAACACAACTAAAAAAATCCTCATTAATGTACACCAAGTGAATGTGATATAGAAAGTCATTAAGTCGGGTTTTGTAAGGCGCCAGTGGAGCTGATTACCACAAGGTCTTTGGTGGAGAGTCGGATGCTCTGGACAAGCCCCTCAGAGGTGGGGTTGGCTGGTTCAAAGAGGGATTCATCATTTTCACCTTTGGTCTGTCCCACTACTGCTGCTAAAACATGCAAATTTCTTAATGATTTGCTTGGCTATGTGAAGGGCCTTTCTGACATTACAGTGACAATAGCGGCAAAATCTTCCCTGAGCACCTCATCCAGCCTCCATTCTCTCCTGTACCAGCAGCAGAAGGCACAGAGCCTCTGTGTGGGCTTGCTGACGCCAGCTCCGAGACCTTCCCAAAACATGAGCTAAAAGCATCCTTATCACATCAGATAACCATTCAAATCGCTCCTATCATTACGTTCACACAGAGCCTCTCCAACAGTTTTAAAAGATTATAAACAAAGACGTTCCCTGATTGACATTTAGGAATAAAGTAATTTTGAAAAAATTAAGTAAGTCTTGCAAGCCTGCTATCTCAGGAAAGTTTTTTCTGACTGATAACAAAATTGCTGGCTGAAAGCCAAGCACGGGCATTACTGAGAGGTGTACATCTGGGTTGGTGTGAATGAGAAGGACTGAAAGTGGTCTTCCAAAAGGACACCACACCAACTGCCCTTGAGAGAGTTTTACTCACGTGATTAAACCAAAGGAAAAGATAGAGGAAAAAAAAATAATCATATCTTTGTGCAGATTTTAAATGAGCAATTGCACATACACTCATCTGCGTGAAAGGATTTGCTTTGATATTAGTGAGCTCGAAGTTAAGCGTGAATGTAAATACAGGAGTGGATCTTTTAGTAACAGTAGGTGGACTGTGTCGGATCTAAATCCATGTGCAAAACAGAGGGAAAAGTACTTTGAGCAAAAATATGACATTTGCTTTATATGAATTAGCTACTTTCATATCATTTCATTAGACTATTAATTAACCACACACTTTATTAAGGTTATTCTCTTCCTACAAATCTCCATCAAGCACATAATATCGGTATCAGTGCTGTGTTTCTGCAGCTATCTAGTCCACGCTTTGTGAAGCGCCCAAGTTGTTAAGTGTATGCATTTTTTGCCTCCCACACACTCCTGGACATATGCTGTTTACTTTTTAAACTCCAAAAAGTGAGCATAGAAAATTACTTCTACACAGAGAGGATTTCTCTAGCTCGGTCTGAAAAGCAACATCCGCTTGGGTTTCTGACGTTGGGAGCTAATGAGAAGTGACACGGCATTAACAGCAGAGGGAGGGAGCTATTCATTACTGCAAGACCTACATTAAAACAAAATTAAAAAAATCAGACAGTGTAGTCAGAAAAAGAAGAACAACATAAAGTTCATTGCAACACCAACACATAATCTTGTTTGATGACACTGGAATGAGGATCCACACTCTTGAAATAGGAACGTAGTGCAGTCAGATCAACCGGGCTGTTCTGGTTTTTAATAGAGAGGGAC
Source organism: Nycticryphes semicollaris (assembly GCA_013400055.1). Taxonomy (NCBI): domain Eukaryota; kingdom Metazoa; phylum Chordata; class Aves; order Charadriiformes; family Rostratulidae; genus Nycticryphes; species Nycticryphes semicollaris. The sequence continues at coordinate 23,433 of VXBJ01002367.1, forward strand.
AAGGTTTTGACTATTTTCCTGGAGTGGAGAAGGTAGAAAAGCCAAGCAATAGAGATACCTCAGAAAAGGGATGGCAAGTCCCGGTGAGAACTTTCAGGATGACTGAGAAGGAGATACCCTTGGCAAAACCAGGCTGCCAGTCTGCAGCCAGCATTACGGGCTTGGCTGGTGTCACCTTCAAGAGACCCGAACATCCAGAACATACTAGAACAAGGTCTGAAACCCAAAGTGTCAAATGTTGCTTGGAAAACGTGGTCGTATGTTATTTGAGGGGGGGAGAAATTGTGCTCCTCTAGCGCCCTTGGGAGATAGGGATGTATAAAAGAATGTGTGTGATATATATTTGTATGAATGTCAGAATATGTTTCCATAGGATAGGTAAGTGACAGATTCAGCTTCCGCTTCCACACAAAATATCCTTTAGCAGGGGTAAATTTGGAGGCCATCTCTCAGCAGCAGAACTCAAACATAGGACAGATGCAAATGGAACACTCCTAGGAGTAGTTTAATCAGTTCGTTAAGCCTTTAACCTCCACACTGTATACTTGGTGTTATTTTCTGCCAGTTGTTTTTGTTCTGTTGTTCTTCTGGATAGATGTACGTATTTTTAGAACACTGTCAAATCAACCTTCTCCATATTTAGATAATCTTATAAAAACTTTAAGGGCATTTCCTGTTCAATTTCATTCTTCTCCCTGCTGTTATAGCTCTGAAAAAACTAGATGGAAATAAACTTGATAAAGCCTAACTAAGAATATCCTGAAGCTGAAAAAAAGTGAATTAAAGAAAGTAATTGAGAGGGAAAGTATTTTGCAATTCTGGTTTGTATCCTAGTAAACAGAGAAAAGACCTACAACTAAAAAGTATGCACCAACACCTCAGTAAGTACAAATATAATGAAACTACACCGACTTATACTGAAGTGCCAGCCCACACATAAAATGCCTCTATTATTATAGCTTAAAGCATACATGTAGGTGGTGGGAAAGGTGACTGTGAGTTTAATTTTCCTTGGCCACGTACTCTGATCTTTCTTTAAAAGAAAAAAAAAAAAACCCACAACAACAAGAAATACAAGAGTACAGTGGGATGAATACCTCGAAATTATTCCACACACCCACCTCTCCCAATCACATTCTAAACAATTCCTGATACAGAAAACCTGTGACCTGAACACACTTTCTGCACCAAAGATACCATTTATGTGACTTATTTGCAATGCTCATGAACAATACAACACATACAGTAGATACACCCGTACCACAAGCATTCAGTCTATAAACTGTCAAGCACCTTTAGCTAATTCTTTAGCACTCCTCATTTCCCCCTTCAGTCAGCTGAAGATCAGTGGTGCCAAGGATATTCGTTCAGCCATGAACACAAGATCATCTCTGAGTATTTTACAGACTTTTTCTCTCGAGAAGCTTTTTAACGTATAGTTATGGATTTCTGCACCAAGTGGATACTTGATAGCACTTTAGAATCTAGTGCAAAAAGTATGTTCTAGAAAAATATTAAAGAATGGCTCGACTGGGTATTTTGGTCATCTCAACAACAACTGATATCCGGACATTCCTGTGGATACTGGACATTTTCAAGATGTCTATTTGCATATACCTGGTCAGAAAACATAAGCATTAGACTTGTTTCTTTTGATGAAACTAGAAGCCACTTCATAAATACCTTTGTATCACAGGCTTTATTTTCACTAGGATTTATTTCAGTTTTTAATTATACCAATTGAGATTTTCCAAGCTTCTTTAAAGAATAAGCATCTCGGATTCCAGACCTGTTGCCCCTAACTCCCTGTCCTCTCAAACTCTCTATTAGCATAATTCAGTTCTAGCATGTGCCCATCACCATTAAGAACAGATTTCATTGTTTCTATTATCAACAGATGGCTTTCATCTACACTTCCCCCCCCCCGCCCCAGTCTCACACTCAAATTTAAACCTGCTCTAACAACAACTTCTTCCATGTTTCCAAGGTGAACTACATGAGAGGAAGCCCTAATACCAGCCTAATGGAAAATGCATACTTGATTGCATCCTCACTCATTTCAGCACCAAACGTTACCAGTAGTGAAGCCCAGGCTCAGAGCAAGGAAGCATTGTGAAGTTTTGCCATTAGCATGCTATAGATACTGTTTAAGTTACATTTTAAAATAACTCTATTGTAAACACCGCATATTAATCACTTGCTTACAGAGAGTAGGTAGGAGTTGGACAGTGTTGCCAAAGAAATGTCAGTAAATGAAAACTAAGTGCTTAAATTTTCTGTTGGAGAACAATATCCCCTCTGATTATTGCACATAAGTTATAGCTTTTGTGTGATTAACACCTAATAATCAGTAACTGAAAGTTAACTCTTTAGATTTGAGAACAAAATATTTGAAATATTTAAATGACAATACTAGTGCAACGGCTCTTTAAGATTAAAATGCATGAGGTTTAACAGTTTACACTCTGCCAGTTCCCTAATTCAGTTCAGAATGCTCAGATCTTCAAGGAAATAATCTTGTTACACCACTTACATTTCATTCCAGAATGCCTGTCATAGCACGTGAAAGAATAATCAAAGCAAAAGGACCTTAGACATTTGATGTTTAATTTTATTTTTTTTCCCCTCAAGTTGATTCCTTGGCAATAACCAATGCCTAAGCACATCTACAAATCAATTGCTTTAAAGACTTATTCCAGGTAACTAACTAAAGTGAAATGTTTAATCATCCCACAGGAAGCTCTTCCTTTTCTCACTATAATAAAGCCAAATACTGCACACATACACACCTTCCTTCCAGCACCAAATTTATCAATTGCTGGTCTTGTAAAAACCAGTATATCCCAAGCCAGAGAGATCAATTTATGATTAACATCGGAACTGCATTGTCTTTCCTTCATCCACCTAAAATCATTCCCCTCCAGGCCAGCTCCCAGCACTGCAGGTGGGAGCTGTACAGCTCAACTGGGCAAGGGGAACCCCACCAATCTTCCCTTGGATGGCAGCAAGGCACAGCAGAGCATCACCTGGCCACGAGGGGCGTTTTGTCAGGATTTCAATGCCTTGGAAAAAGAGGCAGAAGCAACACTGAGTCACTGACATAGCTGCAATACTGGCTAGAGACTACTAAGCATACTGAATTCCCTATTCTGGTCACTAACGCACTAAATGGTCCACCAAACTTCGTCCCAAAATAAAGGAAAACATACAGTAAGGCCTTCCTCCCCCCAACATTTACAAGCACAAATAACGTTCAGAGGATTTCCACATTTGAAGCCCAGCCAAAAAGGGTACAGTAGGCAACAGCTGTAACACAGTATTCATTTTTGTTTTCTGAGCATCGTTCCAGTGGCACAAATGGTATTTCCCACATGCCCTCAGCCTACAAAAATGATGATGGAAGCTTCATAAATTACTGATGCATTGCTTAGACATACTTTATAAAAATTAATAAATTCTTCATGAAGCAATGGAATGATGTGAAAGCTTCCAATAGAGACTGCATGTAGGTCTTCCTTGGGTAGCTGTTAAACAGAAAGGCCCCTTTAGAATTGAGATTAAGATGGACCAGCCTCGTGATTAGACAGAACACTCACACAGCAAAGAAATTAGGAACATCTTCATTATTTTCCAGCAGAATGTAAATGTTTTCAGGCAAAGGTACTCATTTGTTTGTCACAGTCTTTTCCTTGCTACTTACTTATATTAGCAGCAGCCAGAAAATCCAAAAAATAAAATAAAACCCATGGTGCTTTATTTCCAAAACTATCATCATACCCATATTACCATCACTTGTGCTGCTCATATCCATGCTAGGCTCTAGCATTTTTCTTTGCTACAATTATTGTTATCATTCCTGCAATGCCATAAATAGGCTCTGCACTTAAAATTTTAGGGTTCTTTTCTCAGGTTTCTTGGTGTATAATTGCAATCTTGAGCTGTTTATGGCTACCAAATACTATGAATTCCTCTGTCATTTCTATTAACTATCCAGCTCTGCCTTAAAATGAACAGATCCACATAGGAGAATTTAATTCCTTAAAATCCGCAGTGGGTAGCAGAGACTGATTAGAATATGAAGGAGATTGTATTTGTAAACCTGCCCATAAGCGTAGGATAAATGCATACTTTAAAAGACTACTGAAATGGAAGTAATTTAGATGATGGGACTGAACTTTCATTGAGGAAGCAGAAATGCTTAGTAGAAAAATGAAAAAAAAAAAAAAAAAAGTTGTTTGAAAAAGTGAAGACTGGAAAAGAGCATTAAAACCAACATTTCTTACAACCAACCAAGTACTTTTTGTTTATAGAGGTATTTCGAGTTCATTACTTCTGAACTACTTATTTCACAAGTAAATTAATACATTATTCGAGCCACTAGAAATAAAAATAGTGTGTAGAACATATGCTTGGCATATCAAAGTTATTCAGGAGAGTGACAAATAACATTTTTTAATTATTGTTGGCAGGCTGGAACTAGAGGAGCCTTGTACAACTTCCTTTGATCCATATTCTGAGTTGAGACAAAGATCAAGGTTAAAATGTGGTCATCCCATCTTAATGAGGGCCCTGTTTGCAGAAGAACCCCATATGAACTGATCCCTGAGCACAGCCACATATTAACACTATTTCTGTATAACTGGAAGGAAACCTGGAGTTCCAATACCTTTACAGACATAACAAGGATTGCCACCAGTCTCCTGCAGGAGACTAGAAACAGATTTAATGAAGGAATCCGCTTTTTTTTTTTTTTTTCCGAGTGATTCTCCACCAACCTTAATGACAAACACAAATGAGCTGAAAGTTTGATATCAGAAAAGAGATAGGTTTGAGTAAGAGAAAAAGGAGGGAAGGAGCTCACTCTGCCCAAGCAAGTCATCCCATAATACTAGCGGTACGAAGCTTTGCCAACACCTTACCCCATTTCAAAGGGATGACTGATGTGTGGAAAATCTCATGTTGCATCTACAAAGCCACTATGTTGTCCATACATAGCAGGCAACACCTGTCCTCATTATTATCACACACAATCAAGGACCTCAGAAAAGTTCTCAAACCACACGCTGCCAAAAACCTGACCTCCTCATCCTTAGAGCAAAATTACCCTCCCCGTGGAGGAGCCTGGGCAACAGTGATGGGCAGAGGACTTCCTCAGCCAACTGAAATTAGTGAAAGAGCTCCCAGGTCAACAAGAGACTGTACTTCCATAGACTGTTAGGATTAATTGTCTGTTTTATTGCTTCATTTCGCAGAGGGAGATCTGTAGGTTTTCCAATAGTCACATGCCCTGAGTACTTGCAAATTTGTACATACTTCAAGGTATCTCATAGAGCCACACAAGGGAACCTCTTCAGTAATGGTTTATGGAATATGTTCATGGCAAAGCCAGCATCACTCTGTAACACTTACATTAAAAAAACGAAACCAAAACCCATCAAAAAACACATGAAAAAAGTATCTAAAAATGGCCATGTGTCAGAGCATCCTGCTCCTATGCCACACAAAAACCCGATGCCAACCAACCATCAAGTTTGGAGTCATCCCAAATGAGTCATTATTTGTGTCAATTTGAGAAGGTCATATCCAGACTCATAAGAAAACACATAGTACAACTCCTTGCAGACAGAAAATATGAGGCAGCCTACATGTTTGCTTGAAGGTTCCAGTACACATCCTATGCAACACAGAATTTTGTTTCCTGCTGCAATTATTCAATCCAGTAGCATGTTTTGGTTTAGAGACAAAAAGAAGCACAGCCAAAAAGATCATCTTGAACTGTTTGACAGGGTTTCTTTTTTCCCCTTCCAAAAGCCTCAGATTGTGAACTTCTATTAAGCCATCCTTTCCAATTTAATTGGGTTGTAGTTTACACTCACTACCAAACCATAAAGTTAGAGTAATGAGTTTCAATCACAGGACCCTAGCAAAGAGTTTAATTTATACAGATAATTTAAATCACCATCTTACTGTCTTTCCCTTGTTCTTGGTACTGTACTGGAAATTATACACAGCGGAACATTATCATCAATGATCTTCCCACAGTATTAGAAACTTCTTCAGAGATGCACAGAATTTTCCTATTTGAAAGCAGTATCAGGCTTTGCTACACTCAGATGAAATGAGCAGAGCACAGTCCTGACTTCCTTAACTTATTACATTTTTTTTAGAGATCCCGTAATACCTTTTGAAAGGGCTGCTAGCAAGTTGCTACGTTTTAATAGCACTTTATTGATATTAATAGTTAAGAAGTGACTTTATAATAAAAACAGCATACATCTTCTGACTGAAGGATTAATCAGGTGCAGGCCCAAACTTAAAGAAATTTAACTCAGCATTCAAAATACTTAATTTAAAATCAAGAGCATGTACAACTTTCAAAATTCTAATTAGAAACGTGAAAATAAAATCTTAAAATGGTTTCAAAAAGCAACACTTTACACGATTTCTGAATTAACCTAAGCCAATCAGTACTTCCTCCTAAGAATTAAACAAGAATTCAATTACACAAAACCGTTAAACTGGCAGCTTTAAGAGCAACTCTCCTTTTTGTATTTGAATATAAACACTTATTTTAATACCAAGCAAGGCGCTGTTAAAATCCCTTGTATTCAAGAGAATCCTTGACTCTTGTTATACGAAGCAATTTTATATCAGGAAATCAGTTGCCTGATTATTTTTGTTTATTTATTTTCCAAACTAAATTAGTATTTGCCCAAACACTTCAGATTAGATAACAGCTTTATTATCAAATTGCAGCGAGTTGGTTTAGACTTCTTAGAATCCCCAGTTCACGTACAACGCCAGGCTTCCATCCTTAGAAATTATCTGAACAACTAGTACCAAAAGAACCCGGAGGCAGGATCCACACTAATTTCCATGGGATCAGTAAGGACTTCCCAAAATAAAACACTTGCAAAAACTGCGTTCAAGTAAGGACCAGGAAACACTGACTGCCCATATTATTCCTGGATCTCAAAAGGAAATTTTTTTCCTGCACTCTCAAAGCTTTGCACATACTTCATATTGCCTCGGAGATGAAAGCTGGGCTTGAAAAATGGCAACTTGACTCTGTAGGCAGCGTGTGAGAGTGACAGGAATTACAGGCACTATTCTGCTAAAACCAACAAATAATTAGTAAATTATCAGTTGCTTCAATTGCTATTCATGTTCATCAGGTAACATCAGAACCTGCCCACTGTACAAAGGAGAGATATTTAAAAGAAAAGGCAAATAACTATCTGTTGCCCCTTCTCTACTAAGTGACACTCACTTCAGAAGAGCGCCCAACGTCTGCATGTACATAAAACGTAATTAAAAAGCAGCATAACGAGCATAACAGCATAAAAAGCAGCATAACAAGGTACCAGGACACCTAAAGGCACATCACAGCCCTTCTGGGGTCACGTTGCTCCTGATGGAGGAAGCACAGAACATAAGAGGAGGAAAAGAGATACACAACACTGGTCTCCATCCTCCTCTCTGCCCTCCCTTTCTGAGGAAAGGCACACATTTATTTAAGAGGCAAATAGCTATGACAAGTCAAAGGATAGAAACCCTAGAAAGTAGCAGCTATCAGGCCAAGGCAAGGTTAAAAGGAAGCCAAGACAATGAGCTGTCATGGCTTAACCCCAACCAGCAGCAAGGACTATACAGCTACTTGCTCAGTTCACCCCTTTCCCCCCCAAGAAGTGGAGGCAAAGAGGAAGAAAAAGAGAAGAAAAGCAGAAAACCCCCAAAACTAATGGGCTGAGATAAAGACAATTTAATAGAAAAATAATGGAAATGGAAAAGGAAAATAACAATAATAATAATAATGATGGTAAAAGAATAAACTTAACTGGTAACAACTAAACCTATACACATTGACATTCCTTTCATACCAAGCCTGAAACACAGCAGACACTGGAAAAAAACCAAACTCTATCCCAGCTGAACCTGGGACATGAGGGCAGGAAAAGAGCAAGCTAGATCTCACAGTCAATTAGCTGCAGGGCAGAGAGAGTCCCATCAAAATACCTGAAATGCTCCTTCGCTGGCAAAATCTCCCGGTTTAGTTACATTTTCAGCTGCTCCAGACAACTGTGTTTCCTCATACTCCAAGAGAAACGGAAGCAAAAAAGCATCGCAAAAGGCTGGCAGTTCTTCCTTCTAGAAAGAATCTTTGCACATTAGTAGATAATTAACACCACCTGCTTATTCCCCTCCAGGCAAGGGAACAGAGCACCCTGCACCTGAGACTGCTAATTGCTCTTCTCCTCACCCCCACACACCTGCAGCTCTTGAACACGACCTCTGGTACCCATCACTCAAGAAAAGTAAAATACCTACACTGTAAAATACCATTTCCCTGCGTGAGCAAGTGTGGTCAGGGCATTCCCCTGGATAAGGAAGAGTTTGTTTTTCTCACTCTGGCATTGTTTTGTGTTACAGTGTGTTGTTTTTCAATAAGGTCAAATACTACCATTGTTGCAACAGGTTAATCCTATTTTAATAAGCATCTTGCTTTAACCTCTACTTGTATGAGATGAAACTCTCAACCTCACTTCCACTTTCTTTTTTTTCAACAGGGAAATACCAGACTGCCTGTGGTCGTCATGAATTTTGCTTAACCTTTGTGGTAATTTTTCCAATACAACTTAACCTATTAACTATTAGTGCAAATGTTCTGCGCTCAGTATCTGCAATGGTTTTAGTGATTATGGTCTCAGTGATTGCCCCAGCCCTCAGAAGTTTGGTGTGAGGACTTGCCCTTGCACAGCTGGTGAGTCAGAAAGCTGTGGCTCTGTATAAAGCACCCTGGAGTAATCAGGTGACAGTGGGGGTGTGCTGATATCCCATCATCTGTCATGGAAGAGCTTGTGGACAAGTCAGCCAGCTCCACTCCTTCCCTCGTGTTGGTGAAAGCATGTGACGAAGGTGCCTGTGCTCAGGGTACAGCACTGACACACTTCTGTCCCATTGCAGATCCTTGGGTAAATGAAAAGGCAGTGACGGCCCCTCCAACCCCCTCCTCACCTACCTCAGAGAGGTCCCCTTGGGGGATGAGTGTGTCACGGAGGGGATGTGGGCAGCACCTTTCAGCCCCGAGAGACAGAAATATGCCTCTTGGCCCAGGGGTTTTCACCTGTCGTTGATTTTGCCAAAACAAAGTTCAGTAGAAATGCAGAAAATAAATCAAGATGAGGAGATGAGAAAAACCTTACTGCTTTTTCCTCCTGGCTCTTCAACCTTACATTTTCATGTCAGGAGTTCAAGGACTCCTCTCAGGGATACTACTGGTCAAATGAGCAGTAAAACAGTCCAGCAAAGGGAGCACACACGTGTTTGAAAAATTTCTCCCATTTCAGACTTACTTAGTATTTCCTGGCCCAGTCATCGTCTCCCCAACAGGGTTTGGTTCTTGGTGGAACCATAACCAAACGAACACAGAAATGACGATACCACATCCAGCCCCATACTTCAGTGCACACGGGGTTTCCCAATCCACACAGTTGTGGGAAGACATAAGGAAGTGGAATTCAGTTAAACAAATCAGCCAAGGGAGAAGTGCAACCCAAAGGCAACTAACTCTTTCTGATCAAAAGCACAGACATGGGGGAAAAAAATAATGTTGATTTTGACCAGAGATCTGAGGGTGGTGGTGGTGTTTTCCCAGATTTTTCTAACTTCAATATTTCTATGATCCTGTGTTGAATTGGAGCCCTTAGTCACTGCTTCTCACTGGCAGGTTTTGTCCTGCAAGATGCACATGATTTTTCATACTATGATTTTAAGACAAGCTTCGTATTCTGGAAACAAATAAAGAGAAAACTCAGTGATGTGTAGTATTTAGATTCTGCATATCTAAGTAGCCATGATGAATTAATCACAGCAACAATGAACTGCAGGAAAAAATAATAATCAAGAAATACATTAAACTTTCAGATTTTACACTGAAGCAAAATAAACCCCTCAAGTTGTACAGTATAATTACCATAACGCTGTTTTGGCTGTGCACAGTCAGTTAAATAAGATTAATTTAGCAACTTCGAAATATCAATAAGCAATAAACATCTTCATGTATAGGCCATGCTCGCTCATTCATGTGCTCTGGAGTGTATTCAAAAATGATTTCTTCAATTAGCTAGACATAGTGTCTAACGAAGGACCTACTTCTCATTAAGGATTATTTAATCACACGTGGAGATTGGGAGGCATTTTCATCTGCCATTTTTTTTTTTTTTGCTTCTTGATTAATTTAAGAGATGCTCAAAATGTTTTTCAAATGTATTTTCCCCCTGTAATACTCCCAAAGAATTTCCTCTACCCCAATCCATTTTTCTACCATCAAGCATAGGAAACATGCAGACGTTGTCAGAGATATGCCAACAGCCTACAGAATTCACTACTCTGAAGCCTGAAACAGGGAAACATAACAATCCTTATGACCTTGCAGGAAAAAAGCACCAAGATACAATCTTGCTGCAGAATTCCCTTTTGTCTTATAATAGAATTAAAAAAAATCATCTGTAAACCTCCAATAATATTAAATTTTTTTAGGATTTTGCAACTTAAATCAAAACCTTCTAGAAACTAGAACAGTAGCAATATTTTTAGTTCCACTTGCAATTCATTACTAACTTGGTTCCCACCTATGAAAGATCATATTAAAAAAAGATGATTTTTTTTTCAATCATATGTCCTGAAATCCATACAGAAATGCATTATACAACAAAAAGGTCTCTTATAACATACTGTTTTCACACACAGGCAATGAAGGAGAAATGATATGCAGCTTAAGGACTGGAGTAAAGCAAATAAAGCAGTAGATGTTAACATATTAACAACCACTTAATCTACTGAAAATGAGAAGTGAAGGGAAATCAGAAAAAATATGCCTGACAGCTACGGTTACAAATGACACACACAAATCTTGTTTATTGTCCTCTTTCCTTGTGAGCTGGTATTTTAAGTATCCTGCTGCTTAGGAGTTGATTATGAAAGCAATGCTGGAGTCAAAGATTTGCTTAGAACTATTCCTATTTTTTAATTCCCACAAGAAATGCAGAAATAGGCCACACCAGATCCGACTAGCTTATTCAGTACGCTAACCTCTATTAGCAATACACTAAATTTGCCTATAGTACATCACAAGCTGCTGACACTTTCATACGTACAAATTATCGCTTTTAAAGAAAGTATTACTTCATCAGTACTAAGTTATGGAGTACTAAGTAATTCGTGAGACACTCATTTGAGAAGTCTACCACATGGCAGGGTTTCCCCTTCATTTAAATAAAAACAGCTGAAAGGAAAAGTATCAGACTCTAAGTATTCTTCTTCCCTCTACTACTCTTTCCATATATCATCATGAATACTGAATGAGCTTTAGCAAATGCGAGACTGACAAACAGTGTTGCTTTGGGTGAGACAAATCCTTCCTTCAACAGCCTCATAACCATGTTCCTTTCCTGCCTTATCTCCTAGCTCTATTCCGCACCTATTTTCTCTGCCAGTCTTCTAAATCCTTTGCCTTTCTCAGCTCAGCTTCTTCACTTTCACTTTCCTCCCGTTACCGCTCCTGCTCGTCCATATTTCAGCTTTATTTCTTAGATGGGAGAGCGTGTTACAACACGTGAACAAAAGGGTAACTGTTATGAACAAATCCTAGAAAGCAGAGCTCCCTACCTGATGCTCCACTTCAAACGTACCTGTCACAAACACATCATTTCAGACCTTGGGCATGAGATGTTAAAGTAAATTCACCAACACCAGTGATTTTCCAGGTTCCACACTTCCCATACCTAGACAGCGATGTCATTAACAATAGCGCATTTTCTGTGACATTTTTGCCTGAGTCCTTTTTCCCTGAACTGATAACAAGAATAGAAAACAAATTATATGGTCTATACACTTAAGTGATTTGTAATGGATTCATTTCACACCAAGATGTGGTAAGTAACACCATCCAGCATGCAAAGTCAGTACCACAGAATTTGTGATTAAATAGGAAAAATAACAGTATGAAATGCAGGTAAGATACCCAGGAAACCTGCCTGAGCTCCCCCCGCACCCCTCACTGACAGCCCCCACTGATCAGCCTCCCTGGCAGCCCACTGCAGCAAAAACCCAAGGACAGTTAGTTACAGAGGCACGGCTATGGAGTGGTTAAACTACCCCGATTCCTCTTGGGGAGTAAAGAAACCGTCTTCAAGAGCATGGACTCGGACAGGCCGGAGGGACTGGGGAAGCTTGTGGGATGGCTGCAGCAGCTGTAATATACTCGGTGGATTCAAAACCTAAAATAAAAATCCCACCCCAAAAACCAACCAGCTGTTTGTGAAAGGAGGTCTTACTCGGCTTCGCTTTGAAATCTGTTTCTTTAATTTCTCTCAGTGAAGGAAATTAAGTTGTCTCTCAGCTTGGGAAGAGAGTGTACAGTGTTAAGTCCCGTGGAAATCTATTTTCTTTGCCTCTGAAATCTTGTAGAGTCTGAAGAGACAGAAGACACCTCACGATCTCTAGTGATCTGATTCCCCAGCTCAGTCTACAGATGACAGGAATGCCCAGTGTTGTTATCTTTATGTGATGCAATAGCCTTTTAAAAGGTAAATTTAAGACACATGGCAAGGCATTGCAAAGCAATATTATTCATGCTACATAAAGCCTTACAGTGTAGAAACAAAGAAAAAAGTACAAACCTAGGAAGGTATCTGCAAGTATAACAAAAATCTGAACTACAGAACTACAGAACTAGCAGCCATAAAAAAATACCTATAAATGGAGAGGTCAGCAATTTCAGGTAAGTTTTGTACATCAAGATGATGGACAAGCACGTAGAACATTAATGACTTTAAACTAAAATGGATAGAATAGGACAGATCTCACCGGGTACACACAATTAGCATATTATGAAGGTGCTGCAAAATAACCATAGTGTTTCCAGTTGTTTCAGATTTAGTTTACTATCGATTTTTTAATCCTCCTTTTTCTTGCTTTCCCATTGACAAAACCAAGATAGAGAGAAGAGCAGAACCATTCCGGTTAGCAGGGACCTCCAGGGTTTATGTGCTCGGAGCTGCTGCTCTGGTGAGGTTCAGCAGAGCCCAGAGCCCAGGCTGCCCAGGACATTCTCTGCCAGCTTCTGAAGGACCTGCAGGGACGGAGATTTCCCCAGCTTTTTTGGGGCAACCTTTTCCTGGATCTTTTCAACAAAGGAGAAAATCCTAACCAAACCTAAAGAGAAAAAGGTTTTAACGTTCACAGATGGTGAAGGGTTTGAACAGAAGTTGTGAGCCTTAAAAATGTATTTACAGTCTGGTTTGTACAAGACTATCTGCATGCAGCAAGTAAGTATGTCAATGTATGCAGCCTAGTGCCTCCTACCTAAAGAGCTACCTGAGCTCAAGCATTCTGCAGGCCAGATTTCTCAGTGGGATTTTTTTTACTTTATTTAGGAGGAAAAAGCGAGCAAACAGAATTTTAGGGAGAAAAGCAAGTTACAAATGTATAGGTCTTCCTTGCCTACACCTTTTCAGTCCCCTACTACTACGACTGATAGAAATGGTACATAAATAAAACGGGTATTGTTCCTTAAACTGATTCAAGGTGACTACCTCGGTACACTTCTCTGTCTATGCTTCTCAATCCCAAATAAACAAATAACACTGAAATCAAAGGACTTAGTTAGCTTGTGCCTCCTTTGACCAGACTCAGCAGTTAAGATAAACATTACTAAGTTTTCATACTTACTGTACCATTAAGAAGGAAGCAATGTAAATATTTCATGTATCTCAAATGTTGACGCTTGGGAAACGCACCGTGTAACTACACATTAAACACAGCTGTACATGTGATGCCTCTCTTAAAGGCTGAGGAGATTATTAGGTTAACACTCTCCAACACCAACCTGCTTAATTTCTCAAGGCCCAAACCGCATTAATCTTGTGGCAGCTTTTGCACTCGATAGAAGACATTTTGATTTTGTAAAGCTCTGTATACCGAGGGAAGTCAAAGCACTGACAGCCCTTTACAGACAGAGAACATTTCTATCCAGGCTTGGGGCAGGAAATTTTGCAGGGACAGGACTGATAACCCCCCCCATGCATTAGAAAAGAAACTTCCTCCTTACATGAAGAAGGGAGAACATTGGTTAAATAAGTCCTTACAGAATCTTCACATGACCATGAAAATAAAGGAAAGAAATGAACACACCACGTTTCAGTTTTAAAGACCACAGTCCTGGTCTATTATGTTGGCCAGTATTCTTACCAGGTGGTTACCTTTCATTTGTTTTTGAAAATGCATTGCCTGAACAATCATGCAAAATTTAATCCTAGTATTATGTTTCTTATTAAAATCCTAGCTGTTTCTACACTTGTGGATTACTACGATTTTGAGAGGTACTGCTACACGGGAGAAGAAGCTTCACGAACTCCTCAGCAGACAAATCCCTACTTTTAAATATTACACTAACTCCTGCTCAGGAAATCTCATCACGCTGAACCCACTTTTATTAGAAACTTTGTGATTATCAACCTCAGCACAGTTTAAACTGTCTGAATACCTTTCTCACATCAATATATTAGCTGTATTTTACTGTAGCATACTGCATGGGCTCAGCTTCAAATCCTACTCATAACAATTATATTGGCAACAATACAAATGAGACATAATTGGACTTTTTTTTTTTTTTTGAAACTGCTAGTCTCATCCCCTCCCCAACTGGCAGAGTGCATGGAAATCTTTCCATTATTAAAACCTTTCATTTTTAAACTTGTTTTGTATTCCTCTTGTCGAATTCCAACAGACATGGGATACTATTACCATATAGCAAATTAGTGAATCTTTACAAAACTTCTAGTAATACTGAAATGAAATGGCATACATTTAGGTTCAGTCTGTCTTACAACATTCACTGTATTTGAAAATGTGTGGTAAGAGAATGATGTACTGAATATGTGATTACGTTATTTCACTTTGAACATACAGATGGTAGTAACAAAAGTTTTTACTATAGATAATGAGTGCATGAAATTTTTAAGTCATAAAAAACTGTAGTAGCTTAAGATTCTTTTTAAGCATGAGTTATGGTAGAAATTTAAAATACCAGGTTTTCTGCATTGACTAAATATAACAAAGGCATTGTCTTTTATATTACAGCATTGGGCAGAGAGAATCATCCAAGCAGAAAACTTCTGTAAAAGAACCTTTTTGGAAAAGGAAAGACAATCTATCTTTAAGGCAGCTTGTTTTAATCAACTGAAGGGAATTAATAGTATCTCTCTCTGATTTTTTTTCGGGTTTCTAAAACGTATTGACTTGTATAATATATAGGATCATCTTAGGTGAGACACCCTTGCTACACTGTAAACCCAACACAGTATCATCCCGGTAGCTCAAGGAAATTAAAAATAAGAAATAAACCAAATTGTTCTTAGAACACCGAGTGAAATGCAAAATGCAAACAAAAATCACATACAGGAAAAGGGAAATTAATCACTTAAAAATCTAAGTCATAATCACAAATAACTGAATTTGATTAATAGTTGGTGAGGTTTTTGTGTTGTGGGGTTTTTCCCCCCTCCAAAATCATGATGGCTAGAGTTACTTGAGGAACATCAACATTCTTAAAACTAAGGTCATTTGCTCCAGTTGTATAAGCTGGGTTTTTTTCCCCCTGCTCCATTAACAGTATAATTATTTGTGGAAACTAATCATTAACTTTGTGTATTTGTCACAGCAAGAACCTCAGTCCATTATTTTAAGCTTTTTTTGAAAGCTCCCCATGATTTTTGACATTTTGGAATGAAATGAGTGAGTGGGAGGGTAATATGCAGGTGAAGAGCTGTACTAACTTTGCTGAGAGCTTGAAAATCACAGTCCCCAGCACTGCATCTGCGGTTGGCAAGGAGCAAGACTGCGGAGCAGAGCTGCAGGGGGCAACAGCGTCTGTCCAGCAGACCTGAAAATAACGGGCTTAAATACCTGAACTGGCCAAAGGCAATCAAAATTTAAGGAAAAAAATAAAAATCAAAATCTTTCAACAATCTTTAAAATCTTCAGATTTAAGAAAAACGTGTCAAGTTTTCAGCAAAGAAAGAGCTCCAGTTTTCTATCTACCTCCAGAATCTTGGACATCGCCCTTTGCCTTTCTCACCCTTACGCTGCAGAATAAATCAGACGCAGATTTCAGCAGGCCTCAGGGCCTCTGAGCAGCCTTGCAATGCAGCTGACAGTCCTAGTGCGGGACCGAGGAGTTAAAGCAAACTCTCAGAGGCAGCACGTGAATATCTACAAGAAGTAAGATATTACAGAAGTGAAATTAAAAAACCCAAAAAACCAACAAAAAAACTATTGATTGATGCAGTACTACCCAATGTACATGTGTAGTTTAATACAAAATCAATGGGGCATTTATTATCATGGCAGTTTCCAAAGTTCATTCCCTTTAGTTCCTTTGCTATTATTTACACTTAAGAAACATACTCGTAAACAAGTATGTTTGGAACATATTTGTAACCAAGAAAAAGACCACAATAATAACCTGAAAACATCTCTTTGAGAAAAAAACTGGAGAAGCTGTAAAAAACCACCTTATGAAACAAGCATTATACTTTCAACATTAAGTAACATCTTTATATTAAAGATACATTGGGAAGTTGCAAATGACAGTATGTGAAAGCAAAATAACTGTGAAATTTTTAACCACAGCTACAGTTGCACTGAAACTAAATTCTGATTTGGTTTTGGTTTTTTATTTTTTTTTTTTATAAATCAGAGTTTGTTTTGACATGTCAAGTATAATAGATAATTTCTAAGTTGTCATGGAAGTGAAAGAATATTTAGTGTTTGTACTGCAAAAACAATAGCTACAAGAATGAATCACTTGTTCACAATCATGAACTGCTAAATAGAACAGTCTGTGAGATATTTGATAAGTCTCACATGCCTATTTGCCAGAGCCGAAAGCAACACTTGTTACAGTTTTTCTGTCTTCATTTGTATGTCTAATTTATTCAAGAGACAAGTAGGTGATAAATTATCCATAAACTTAATTTTAGCATCAGAAGATAGGAGGGTTTTTCAGATTACTCGCAGGTGATTTGCTATGGGTAGTTCTCGGTATCTCTAACATGCTATCACACGCACATGGCCTTGACGAACAGCATCAGTGACAAGCAACTAAAATCCAATGACAACAGGAGCTCAGAAGAGTAACCTGTTTGTGCCACCCTCTTCTATACAGTCATAGGTAGGAAAGGGCTAAATACAGTAAGGCAGTTGACACCACATCACTTGCAGGCAACTGCCCAACTTCTCTTTTTATCGTGTACCACCTCTAGAGAACAGCTTTCTTTTGCATCTTCGAGCAAGGCTGGTCAAAGGCATGCTGATAAATACTGTGATAATCAGAGTATGCGTGTTATAAAAAGGAAGAACTAAAAAAGAACATTTAGCGGTTTATTGTAATGATGCAGTTAATTAACACTTTATAACTACGATCCTGACTTTGCCTGTGGAACGACACCTGGTCCCACTGTTCTCAGGAGACTCTCCAAGCCCCGGCTGTTGCCAAACATGCTTTAAGTACGTCCTGATTTCCTGTAACTACCAATGAGCAAGTCGCTAGAAACTGGCTGCTACTATTGAGTTTCTGATCATCAAGCAGATTTTCAGCTCCATGACTTGTGCCTGGGTAAAAGCAATGCTCCTATTGAGCTCCTGTAATACCTGCATCTTGTAATTCCTGAACAGCTCAAAAAAACCCAAACCCCATGATCACTTTATTAAAGATTTTTATTGTAGCTGATGATTTGTATCATCAAAACAGTTTTCTCCTGTAGAATTTTTTCAAAACAAGACAATACGTATTGTGAAATCAAATTAAAAACAAGTTCACTCTGAGATGTAGGGCAAATCAAAGGAGTTGCTTGCTTGTCAGTTCGGAATGTGATATTCAAGGGTATGTACATTAAAGTACTTGAAAAAACATATTTGGGGTTTTTTCCCTCCCATTGTTTCCATACTCAGAAGCATAGAGTCTCACTGACCACAGAAAAAACTCTCTGATCTTTGATTTATAGACTTTTCCCCCACTAGGGTGATCAATACTGTTTTTATAACCGTACACATCTGTTTCAAATACTCCACTTTAGATCATTAGCTTCCTAAATACGTTCTATGCCTATAGCACTGATAGGTATAATGAAATAACTCCACTGGATTAGCCTTACAAAGCCAGAACGTTCATCACGATACATACTAAGGGCTGGTACAGTGAGAGAAATGGACCAACTCCACAGCTGGCACTGAGCAAAACTATTGCATTGCGAAGGCCCAAGTTTTTCTTCTGGGGCTGGGACTTCATTCACTGACTTCAAATTACATTAGACAAAAGAAATAGACCACAATTAAAAAAATGTAATTTCAATCAAATAATTTAAATAAATCATCCAATTACCTTTTAATGGCCTGGTATTTCTATTTTTTGCTTGATTCTGGATTATGCACTATCAAAGGGACTTGAGTGGCATTTAGTTGAAACCGTAGGTTAGGCATTACAGAGCACTGCTCTTATGAATAAAGCTTAGGTTTGTCCTAACAGCCTGGCTGGCAACTATTAGTCATGAATAGCAGCATTCAGGTAGGTGGGACATCTTCTAGGACTAAGGTTTGAACCCTTCATTTTACTTCTCGAGATTGCTGCATTCACTGGATGGCAAGTGAATAAACATAACGCTCTGAAAACCTCATACAACTGCCTGGAAATGTACTGTTCCTACAAGGCTGACAGGTTTGGTTAATTGTGAGGAACTCCTTCACTCATAAAATGAAATGGCTTCATGTCATTTCAACAAGTGTATACCTGGGAACTACAATATGAATTAGTCTTAATTTATCTGCAGTGCTGCCTGCATGCTGTATGAAAAGTATATGTGTATACATAAACAGGGTAGAAATTAACTTCTGCCTAAGGCTACCACCAAATGTCAATTAAGCCGCCAGACTTTCAGGGGTTGGTATTCTGTCTCTCTGCCTGGGGGAAGCTTTTTATTCAATTTATCGTTGAATAAGACAACCAGTTTGGCAGGGAAAACAGATCAACAAATTATGCAGTATTTTTTTTAAAAGGTGAACATAACTTACTGAAAACAAATTTAAGGAAGCTTTCTTATTATTGTTATAACTATTTTTCAATGTATAAAGCTGGAGGAGAAAAAACCATTAACTGTCTGTAAGCAGGATCTAATATGAGCAATATAAGTTAAAAATGCATTCTTGACTTTGTTTTATTATTTCACAGTTTTATTAACATATAAATATTGGTGGGAGAAGCTGCTGTCATGCCCAGCTAGAGGATGTAAAAAACAGTTGTGTTCTAAACAAGATACTAATTCACTGACTGTTAAAAATGCTTTGTTCTTTCTATTAAACAAACACATAAATTATCTGAGTCAGTCTTTCTCTTTACAAAGAAATACAACTTACCATTTCAAGCTTAGCTCTGTTTTAATATTGTTATACCTTTAGAGATGCTCAAATAGGTGCCAATTGGTATCCCAATTCTACCCAAACACAGGCACTCAAGCTCAAATTAATTAATTACACCAAAATCCAGAAAGCTACTGTAGATAGAAAGGGTAACGTGTTTGGGTTCACCCCACAAAATGCCTACACTGATTATTTCCATGCACAGACCCTGCGATCTGATGTTCTTCCCCAAGTCCCTCAACCCCCAGAAGGGACTGAATTTCCATGTTATGCGGAATGTAAAAATTTCCAGCAGGCTTCCAGGCCGGGTTCTCCACCCCACGCTGCTCTTCCTCAGGTTGGGATTTCCCATTTAAAACGGCCTATTTTTGTTAACGTGGAAGTCATGAAGCCGTTGCCCAATGTGAAGGACAATGGGGTCAGGGCGTATTTCTTTAGCCGCGCCGAGTTTCTCCTGTTTGCTCCAAGTAACTGTTTTCTTGGATTTAGCTCTCAATACCCCACAAGCACAGGCAGCAGACAATGCCATCGCTGCGGGTGGCCTGCAGCTCAGATGCTTGGAGCACAGGCTTTCACGCTTTCTCTCCACACCCCAAGTATGTTACGCAGTGTCGTTGCCATCCAGCGCACACTCAGCTTCTGCTTTTCCAGGATATCCATTAAAGGTTACCAACACCCTCACCATCAGCTCCCCGTGTTTTGCAACAAATATTGGCTAACGGGTTCTTTGCTTCAACTGAATGATTTGCAAAAAAAGTTACCCGTTTACAAACACACATCAGAAATAAAAAGGCCCAAGAGAGTGCTGTGGCAAACAAGAAAATCCTCACAGATGGAGCACCTACTCTCTCATTTTCTCTCCAGGAGTATTCTTTGCCATTTAGAGTCTTCCCACATTGGGTCCTAGCATAAAAATATCTTTTGCTTTCTCTCCTCAAGCCATTATTTAGTAAAGCGTGGAAAAGGATTGAAACAAAAGTCTAAAAATTTCCAAAAAAAAAGAATAAAAATCAGTGTGCAGGACTGGTACAGTTTCCTTTAGAATATTTTGGCTATCATGGCTATTCTAACTTTTAGTCCCTTTTTCCACGGGGCCCAAAGGGCCTTACTTAACCCTTTGCAGTGTCAAGGACCTCCCTTCTACAGTTCTGCAGCTGCTCCATGCCCTCACCCCTCAGCCGTGGGGCAGAGCCTTCCTCTGCTCCCCTGGTTGGGTTCCTGTCCTGGCCTTCCCGTGCCCTGGCAGCTGCAAAACCTGATGTTCTTATGTTGGGTTCCTCATGGCAGGAAAACCACTATTTCTTTCCTCCTTTTCCCACCCTGTGTTGTATAGCTTCTCCTTTCTTTAGAGGAAAACATGACTTAATTAATAATAGGTAGATAATAGTCATTTAAGTAGGTGGTAAGCACAACCCAGTACCATGCCAGCAGACAGTGTGTCACCCAGAGGTTGTGTGACACATGCCCTGGTCACATCACACTGCAACTAATAAGGGCATCTGAAGCAGGAATGAGCAGAGTGACATCTGAGCAGGTCTGCACATCAATTTCATGGTCCCTGTGGGCCTGCTACCTGGAAGGGGACCAGCGGAGCTGTGGAGAAGACACTCCTCTGGGAGGCGCTGCCTTTCCTCCACCCAAGTGACCAGTGTCTCTCTCCCCTTCCCTTTTTTACTACTTCCACTCTCAGAGTTGCCACATGCTATTATTAGCAATGCCCCCCCCAAGGAAATCTTGCATCTAAGCCTGTCTTCTCCGTCTTCTCTGCAAGGCTCTGCAGAAAGCAACCTATGCCAGACTAAACCTCCCAGTAACTCCTGACTCCATCTCTTATGCTGTGGAAGACGAAGGTAATTTCAAGAGGAAACAGAGCCATGGCATTAGCAAATATTCTGGATCACACTCACTTTAAGACAAAAGACGCAAATAGGGATGTAGAGCAAAACAACCACATTCCAAAGGAAAAAAAAAATCTATCAAGGCTTATTATCAAAAATCGTATTTTGATTGTATTTTTGCCTAAAATGCTAAATATTCATTCTCATGGCAACTTTTTTTTTTTATTTTTGTAATTAGGTACAAGCATACTATTTACTATGGCAGCAGTGCTCAAATCTTATTTATTGAATGGACATCATTAGAGCAAGCAGAGCTCAGAAAGGTTATTAGAGCCTCATCTGAACTACGAAAATGTCAAGTCAAGTGGGAATGGTGAATGGTGATACGAAACTTATTCCAGTTATCTTATGTTAATGAGAAGAAACGATGCTGAGTTTTCAACAAAAACAAAACAAAGCAAGAAAAACAGCAACATGAGGTGCATTCATGACCAGAGCCAACAATATACTCAGTTTTATATATTCCAAACATCATTAAAATATGTCCATCTCACCATTAGCTGATCATTGCTTTTACCTCCAATCCACCAAGTCAGCTTTAGCATGCTGGAGATTGCTAGTTACAGCATTGACAAAAAAGAGCTGTATATACAGGCAAGTAAAAAACAGCAAAAAGCCTCTGCAAAACCAGTTACTTTTAATTGCTCTTCTCTCACTAGTAAAACTAGTAAAACTTCTTTTTTCATAAGCTTTTCTTTTTCCCGGGACGTGTCTCTCAATTTATTCGATGAAGTCAGAGAGGTCTGACAAGATTTGAGAAAAAACCAGTATATGTTAATTCTAAAAATTAAAAAAAAATATTGGTCATGTCCAAAATCCCTATTTTTTCCTTGTTACATCTTTTACCATTTCAGACTGAAGATGTCTTAATAGGATTGTTAACTAAATACGTGACTATGAAGATAAACTTTTTACATTAATTTTGGAATAACATGTTGTAATCCAAATTAAAATAATTGGGATTTTTTTTAAAATATGGGTGATATCCTTTCTGTTTTTCAGATACAGCTTTTATACATGGTAGGAAACACCCTAGCTTCAGAGAGCGTCAGACAGAGCCTTATGAAAAAATACCACCTCACCATAACAGCACACATACATTGCACACACTCTATTGAGGTTTATGTGCACAAAACCAGGGGGCTCTTTCAAGACCAGTGGAGAGAAAGTACTGGCTATGATCTTTTTTTCTTCTTTAGTGTACGTCTAAGTGTTGTTTTTCTTTGACATTCTGTTCTACAAAAGATCTTTAGCACCTATTTTGGCAGAAAGCTTAAAATACTCTGGCAATCAGAAAAGAAGTGTAACAGTGACTTCAAAGAAAATTGAAGCTGAGCAACAGAGAGGAAAAGGGAACTTCAGTAATCCATTCAGTAGGCCATCAGTTTGCTGTTCTGCCTAGACCTGGTTGGCATAACTTATTATCTAGATTTTGGACTTTGATCCCAAATCTCTTGAGTTTTTTTTAAGAGCTATGCTTACACAATAGGCCCACCTACAATCCCATCAGCAGTCGTCCAAATAAACCAAGACCTATAGAGCAGACAAGACTTGAATTGGAAGACTTGATGCTTTGCCAGAAAAAAAATCAAGCCTTATTAAAAAATAAGAATTAAAAGCTCACTCTGTAGTCCTCCTCTATATTTCACATTAAAAATGGTATGTTCCTATGCTCAGTATACCAAAATTGGAAAATAAAAGTTTCTGGAGGCCTGATATGGCCATCACATCACTGCAACATAAATCTCCAGCACAGAGAGACTTTCAAACTCAGGCTTATAAGTGGTGAGAGCAGAGACAGTAGTGCGGTTCAGAAGCAATGGAGTCAAGGCAGAAGGGGCACAGGCATTGTGTAAGAAGGGAGAAAGGCAGGAAAAAAACCCTACCCAGAATAAAGATGCAAATAGACCTTGTAGTCCAGGTGTCCTAAAATCGTGGTTGCATAGTTCAAAAGGTTTGAAATTTGAAAGGCAATGCTGCCTTATAAGGAAATGTTATCTTGATCTATAATTACATCTGGACCACATAAAATAGGCAATTAATTTTTATCAATACAGATTAATACAATTTATGCATTTAAGATCCAAGGAACTGATTTATGTGTTTGTAATCTTTGCTCATTTCATTTTGTGAGGCTGCCTATTACTGGCTTATTAAAGCCTCATTATATTATTAAGTCCAAATGTCAATCTTGGTTCCAGTCCAGGCTCTTCTCTCTATATTTAGTAATTACCAACAGAAGTAATTTGCAATAGCAATGAGTTTGACACTCGCTGACCAATACAATGTTTACAGTAACATTGTGAGACTTAATTTCTTTACCTAAAAGGACATATTTACTCAAGACCAATTCGCAGTATTGGGAAATGTGGAGCAAGGAAGATCTTGATATTATCTGTCTTTACATTCAAATGGTAGATATGCATGTATTTTACACGGGGAAAACTCTCAGCAGAGCTACCCAGTTCACACAACCATCCTCACCCATGATGAAAACAAGCCACATCTCCTAGCAGACTTTCACATGGGTATTAGAAATGGGCAGCAGAACCTGCTCCAGCTCAAATCTCCTCCTTTCATGCCACCTAGAAGGTAGACACAATTACTTCTTATCTAGCACAAGTTAAGCTTGTCATATTTCATACTATTTTGCATATTCAGGAACACTTACCTCAGTAGCTGTGACCATAAAACAACTAAGATTAGCTCATTCTGCCAACAGGGAATATTTTGTTGGTGTTTTAAAGGTATTACGGGATGAAACTGTCATGAAAACTAATGAGTAAAAAAGTGAGCATGAATTTCAGAAATCAAGGAAATAAACATACAGGCTTCATAAACAGCCTGCAGTTAGGAAGACTATCTATCTAAATGGTCTCAAATAATATATCGCTATAAACCTAGGAAGCATTTAATAATTACCCCAAATTACACTGGATTAGGAATGCAAAAAATACTGTCCATATAAAACAAGACAACCTCATCTACCAGGAACAGCTTCCAGGATTCTGTCCAATGTGTTGTCAGTATATTTCAAATTGAGAAATTTGATTTTAAAAAGCAACAGATTTTTCAAAGATTATTCGCACACTGGCTATATATGATACCCATCTGTGAATTAAAATAAAGGAAACTATCAAAATGTTCCTTAAAATCAAACATATGGTAAGTGTTCACTATGTCAGGCTCGAGCTGAATTCTTCAGTAGCTGGGCTTCTCCACATCTGACCAATTTCAAGGTTTTTTGGTTTTGGTTTGGTCTTGTTTTGGGATTTTTTTTTTCTTAATTTTAATCACTTGCAAAGGTTTAATGAATTCAATGAGAATGCATGTAAGAACTGAAAGAACAATTGAAGAATGTTTAATTTTAAACGCAGATTGGAAAAGTATGGCTTTCATTTTCTTTTTAGAAAAATTAACACCATATTGATAAAAAGTTGGTTATGATTATGAGAAACAGGATGTTTTAAAGGTTTTTTAGGAGAAGAGTCAAGCTAAAGGAAACTGCTGAAGTTTCAGACTAAAGGCCCAGCTACTCAGCTTGCTCAGCAATACGATAAATTTAGAATGCAGTTAGGAAATAGAAAAGAGGTGTCTCAACCCTTTTGTAAATCTCTCCATGGGCCCTGAGCCCAATACCTCCAACATCAAAGGGGAAAAAAGAAAAAAACATTGTGGGAAATTTGCCCCCCTCAATATCTCACGCTTAAGGACAGAGGGACGGAGCATGCACTTCATGCCAGCAGCCTCCACCTTCTTTTCCATTTTTACCTCTAAGAGGGCATCAGCTGGAGCAGAAGCTCAGATAAAGGTGTCCTCAAGTGGGCAATGTGCTGGCAGAGCTGCCCGCACGGCGCTGGGAGGCTGTGGGCCCTGCCGATGCCCAAGCTGCTTGTCAGCTCCCAGAAGAGCGTCTCTCTCAAATATCAGCACCAACAAAAAGCATCTTCCCTCTAAAACATACACGCACACACCTGGGAAAGGAGAGTCTGTTTGGAGACAGAGAGCTTTAATAATTCTTCTGCATATTAAAAATACATTATAAGTTTTTCAAAAAGGAAGCTTTGGGCTTTTCAAAAAAATGAGGAAAAGTATTATGAATAAACCATTTCAGCAGGTCAATAGAAGAGACAGGGAACCAAAAAGGAAAGCAAAAACATAGTAGACTACGACGATAAAAACTGAAGAACAGAGTCTCCAAAGTTAGAAGCCTTCTTGAACTTGAACCAGAAGCTCTCACCATCATTCCCCTTTTCTGGCTTATGTATCTATTTATTAACGAACTTACATTTCAAGCTGGTATTTTAAGGACTCTAACTTGTACTGTTTGTGGACACCAATTTCTCTTAGAAACACTACTGGTAGACAGATTCTAAGGGACAGTTCATTTACTTCAGTTGTCAGGCTTAGAACAAGAGATTCAAATACATTTTTTTTTCAGATTTCCCTATTACTTTTTTCTCCTTTACTGAGACATGTAACAATGTCTTTATTAATACTTTTGGTGTGTACAATGAGTGTAAACCACGGGAAGACTGGGGAAGCCTTCTCTGAGGCTGCAGGTACAGAGGTGAGTGTAGTTTCCCAGCAGCAGCTGGAGAGGGGCTCTGACACAGAGAGCTCTGTGTCACACATTGTCACAGCTGGTAACAGACAGCTCTGGACACCTCACTCAACAGTGGCTAAAATTCCCCACAATTGGGTTACTCAAATTGAGGGTTTTGTGCTCTCAAGTTCCTCAGCCTGTCCTGGATAGTTTTCTTATTAAGAAAAATGAAAAATAGTAATAAAAAAAAATCAACTCAGTTAAAGCTGATCCGGTCCATTATTTTTAGGCAGCTACCTTTGGAGGCCGGCGGCTGACAACAGAATGGAAAATTCCTTTCCTTTTGCAGCTCTGCAGGTGCACTTGCATCATGAAGGAGCTTCTGAATAAAGCAAATTGTACATATTACTACTGTCTTCAAAACAGCTTATGAACATTTCAGTCCATTGTGATCACAGTTCCCTGTATTAGAAGGGAGCCTATGCCCTTAAATCTTAACTCTGTGAACTCTTTCCTTTAAAGTACCCAACATGAGAACTTTTTCAGGAACAGGAAAGTCTGAACTCTAATGAGATCCTCTCTGACAACTGCAGAATAAAACCTTCTATTGTATGTACTACAGAGATTGGAAACACATTTGCTATACCTCTCATTTTTCTTTGCGATTCTCTCAGTCCCTTAACTAGAGTACAATGTCCCTGACTTGAATTTGTATCATGCTTTTCAAGATGCAATAAGCAGCAGCTTGCAGAACCTACTCGCTTACGGAAAGATAACTTCATGGGGAGACAGACTACTGTGAAGTGGACTAAACAAAGCAATATATTAAATCCTGCAGTAATAAATATATAAATATGGACAAAGTGATGCTTCTTCATGCTTGTAGCTCTTGGAAAATCAACCAATTGACTGACTGAGCAGCAAACAAAACCAACCAAACCAAAATCATTGTGACCATTCTGGAGCATCCAGCATTAAGTAGATTTTCTGTGGTGAAGAAGATTAAACTTACTTCAGGAGGTAGGGACTAAGTATCTGAGTCCCTGTGTTAAGGAGAGAGAGTAAGGGAAGCAACGCCCAACAAGATGCCAAAAATCTTGTTATCTTGACTGCATGTCCTCTGCTATCCGGCACAGCAGATTGAAGTGTAAAGCACAGGGAAGAAAGCATGGCACCTAGAGGTGGAAGGCTGCCTAAGGAGATGACTGCAACGGGGAGAGCCAGGAGGGAATTTAAATTCCTGTTCCCAAATGAACAGGATGTCAGCGGTTGCTTTTTCAGAACCATGGAAATGGCTTTACTGATTCTAATTTTAAAGTTTAGAAAACATGGCCTTCATAAACACATAAGCATTAAGTTCAAGTGGAGAACTATATATGAAGACCCTAGGGCAGAGTACAAGCTTGCAAGACTCGTCGTCGTACAGGCAGTAGATACACAGCACGCTCCATTGAAGGACACCGAACAAATTTACACACAGATGTCTTAGAGCTCAAAGCATTCTCGTGGTTAGCAAATATCACTGCTATTACTGCCATCCTACAGTCAGACAATGGCAAAACAGGAGATAAAAAGATAGAAAAATATCCTCAACGTCACAACAGTCACAAAACACGGAAAGCCCTCAAGTCCTCCTCTTCTTCTTTGGTCATTACAATTTCTTTCAACAGCATCCTGTGAGACAACGCTTCCTTCTACCCTTCACTACTGCACAAATCACTTCCAAATTATTTTTCTCAGAAGAGAGAATTCTTGTTTCATCACAATATTCTGTCTTTTAAAACTGGAAATATATCTCAAAACAACTGGATCTTCAGAAGGCCTATCCTAGACTGGTGTCTACAGCAGCACATGCTCTACATGAGGATTTCTAGAGTGGCAAAAGACTTCACGATGAGTTTTTTTAATGTTTCTAAATAAATATTCTACCTCCCTTTATTTTTGCTTTTTGCAGGGAAAGACATTTGATGAAAAAACTTCATGTGCCATACAATATCTCCTAAAACTAAATTTTAATGACTGTATTAAGTAATGGCTACAGGCCAACAGGAAAAGGGCTTGCACGGCAGTTTAATTGGCAGAGTATCCAAAGTGCCCTTGAAAATTATTTAAAAGTTTATTACGGTCCTGGAGGTCAAGAATGAAAGGCTTCAAACAGCAGTTCTGCTGAGGTCCTTCTTTGACCCAGATGCTGTATCTTTGATGTTCCTATTAATTCAAAAATTTAACTTAACACACAGACACCTTCAAAAACTCCCCTCTCTTGAAAATTTGTGATCGTTCACATACTGTAGAGCACAACAGTGTTTGAATCTCTGACTGGAACATAAATCTGTGATGAAGCATAATTACTTTAAACCAAATAACCGCCAGAAGCTATGGGAGAACACACTTTAAATGTCACTAATTTAATATTCAAGCTGTAAAGAAGTGAAATATGTCGAAAACAAGCATAAAGTGACACAAGTATTTTTATATATTTATGAAATATCTCACAACGTACTTACAGCATTCCCTTCTCATGAACATTGTCACCGTAATGAATTTTGCATGACAGTGTCTGCTAGGGAAGTAGTTATTGCTGCACTTAGTACCAAAGTTTGCAAAAATTAAATCACTAGTGAGAAAGGGAGTATGCTTTCTACATCTGCATTACTTCCATCAGACATCTTGGGATCCAGTTTATATATTAAAAGCGTTCTAGCTTACATATTTGTGTAGAAAATAATAAACGTCTTCATACTGAGTGGGAAACCTAAATTTTCATTCTGCCAGAGGACAGAGAATACATTAATGACTCTACCATATACACAAAATTATCAGCATGGCAGGCTGACAAAAAAGAGGTTAACTGACAGATACAATAGCTTCACCTTAACCCAGATGTCAGGAAACATGTCATTACTGATATTCAAAGCTGGAACAGAACAGTTAAGTGAGTCACATAAAGCTGAATAGGCAGGTATTTAAAATATCACGCGGGTGAGAATAAATTCATAGCTCACTTTATCTTACAAAAAATAAAGTCTTTTGGTTTTGGTTTTTTTTTTTTTTGTCAGAGTTTATAATTCTGTAGAATACCTTCTCTATATGACTTTGGACAATTCTACAATATCCACCTGCGGTCTAAGATAAACTGACTGTTTTCCCCCTGAGTTTTCTGCATGAAATCATCAGAATTATTCAAAGTCTTAAGAAAATCTGAGCTCAGAATTTGGCCTCACTGATCTCACTGTTACATATGAATAGAATCTCCTATTCAATCCAACAGGAAGAGAAGTTTAAACATGTTGATGACAGTTGGTCAGAAAATATACATGGTGTGAACCAAACCTGCATGCTTCGCTTGCTTTATTTTCAAGAATGCAGAGCCTTTAACTCATGTTTTAATTATGACAAAATAAGATAAATGTTTCAAGGGAAATGAAGGACAACACATACAAACTCTGCTTTTAATTAATGTCTCCTCTTCCACACACGTATCAGGCATTCTTAAAAGGATTTACGAACAGTCAAATTAAGTCTTATCCTCTTATTACCTTCACAGAACATGTATCTGCTTAAAACCCCCGAAAGGTACACAATCGCCATCACATAAGAGAACCATAAGGCATGCCACTATGGAGGCTCACGTTATGGATCACAGGACATGCTCACATACCCAGAGTACCCATACTGATTCTCTTATTAAATGTAAGTATTTTTTCCATATTTCCAGCAAAATTAGACTTACAGACATTTCAGGAGAATTTACTTGGAAAGACATTAGCTTCTCACTAATGCCAACACAAGGCAGATGGACAGTGAAAGGATATCTAGCCTTAGTCTGAAAACAGCTATTGGCCATAAACTCCCCATACAGAAATTATGGTACAAATTAGTATCTCCAAGATACTCTTCACTTCACTTAGAACAGATTTATAAATCTGATCTCCTCAGTGGAGGTGAATAATTTACAGTTCCTCACCCCTAACCTGATAATGAAAATGAGTCCAATTTGAACTGTTAGCTCTTTGACATGGGAGAATATATAATGCAGAATTAGAATGTAATATAAATGCAGGCTGGATCAACCTATTAATCATTTTGTGATCTTAGTAAAAAAAAAATAATTAAGAAAATTGGTCATTCAAATGAATCATTACATTTCAACAAATGTTAGCTTTTGTATTCTTCATTTAAGAGGAATCCCTACTTTTAAAAGAAGTTGTACTTGGCTGGAGTCACCTTTTTTCTAAAAACAATAGACTGCACCTACCCCCAAAACAACTATGTCCCCGCAAATTTAAATAAAGATAATTTTTAACCCAGAAAGAAAAGCCTCGAGCATTTCTTCTAAATACACAAAATCCTTAAAATTACCTTCCACTTTGTACCCAATTTTGTAACTACATGTATCTTTATTACAACTGCATGTAAACATTTATAGAAAGGCAACAATGCAAACCCAGCAGGTTTATCATAGCCAATACTCAGGTAGTAAGATGACGCATAGATTAAAATGAAGAATTATGACACTCTCATCCATTGGTAAGGACACAGAATGATTTCTACTGTCAAGATCATGAAATTCATCGCAATCTTTACCACAATTCAGATCCCAGTTGAATCTGAATTCGCAACAAAACGGATCAGAAGTTCAATGTACCAAACCAGACAAAAAAGAAGACATCTGAACAGACACTGAATATTCTATTTCACGCATCCATCCTTGACAAGCCAGCTGCAATTAAGGTAAGATTTACTTTTATGCGTCAAGTCCTTTAGTTTGACCTGTGTAGCTGCACGCACTTTCCCCTATTGTTTGAAGCATCATTGCAGGATGTTCAGCACAAACCCACATCAAAACACTATCAGAAAATACAGTTGTTTCATTCTGAGACAGAGCTGGTCTGAACCAAGGGGAGAGAGGATGGTCTGGAGAGCAGTATGCTCACCCAGAATCCAAGACTCCCAGCTTTGTCTCCCAACAGCCTTCATAAGCCTTGGACAAATCTCTTCCTGTATCTCTGTACCCCTCTCCTATAATGCATGTTCATAATAATGGCATCGCAGGAAGAAAATTTATTTATTAGCTTTGATGCTATTTAACCACCACATGACAGGGACCACTGTCGCCTGACAAAATCGCATTTCTTATTGAGGCAAACGTCAGTATTCCAGTAGAGCTAGTTACTCATGAAGTCCTCCGTCTCCTTGTTTCTAACCCTACTGAGAAACCAATGACTTTGTATTATATCTGCCCACTGAGCTTTCCTGTGTCATTGAAATGGAAGAAAATTACACAGCATGAGTTCAACTATAGGCTTAAAAAAACTAACCTGAAACAGCAAAAGATCAAGCTGCCTCGTATAAATAAGTCCAGACTTTAACCTTCCTCAAATACATGGATATACCAAAGATTCATAGAATCCGGTCAACTGGAAAAGAATTCCAGAGGTCGCTTATTCCAACCTGCTGCTCAAAGCAGGTCCAAATACAGCAGGATGCTCAGGACACCATCCAGTGGAGCTCTGACTTTCTTCAAGGATGGGTACTGAGGTACCTTTCTGGGCAACCCGTTCCAGCGCTTGGCCACCCTCACGGTAAAAACTTCTTCCTTGTATTGAATAGGAATTTCCCAGGTTGCAAGTTTACATTTGCTGCCTCTTGTCCTAGAGCTGTACACCTTTGTCCCCCTCACTCTTCCGTTGGGTAGTTGTGTAAGGTCTTCTATCAGGGGAGACAGAAGTTCTCACAGTCTCTCTTGCGATGTCACATGCCCCAGCCAGGTACCAAACGGAGCCACTGTGTGCACATCTGCCTTGGTTATAGGCAGCATCTCAGTTACGTGAACAGCGATCAGGTCTGCGAGACTTCTCCAGCCTGTCCTTTTTCCTGTGCCTTAAACAGAGTCTGACCAAAGTTAGAGCTTCAGCTGAACGATACGTCACTCTGTCACTGAGTCACATTAATTGCTACAAGGCCTGCTAACAAAAAGGATTAGGTACCTTTATAAAAGGGAAGACTCTGCTCCCACATCTGTGATACTAATTTTCTCCTTCATGTGTCAGATTTGTCACACCCATGTGTCAGGTACATCACTGGCTGATGTACTCTCAAATACCCACTAGTTATGATAGGGGCTCATCACGGTACAAAAATATGTGATCTTTATCAAACAAGGAAAAGGCAGAAACTGGTACAACATGGAAGCCTGGGAACAGTTTGTGTGCTGTACCACCTGATAATAGGGCAGAAAATAAGGCTCTAAGCTATTATTTGTTCGGCTTCTGTACCACAGGAGTATGGCTTAAGGAACACCTCAGGAGACAGAGATAAATATCAAGGTAAGTGTTGCATTGCACTGCACGCCTGACTGACTGTTTCTCTCCTGAAAAACATTACAACTGAAATCTAGCTCCTTCCCCTTCCTCCTCCTCGTTGTTATCCGAACGCTGTGCCATCGGACCAGCAGCAGCAAACCAGTGCTCCTGATACGTAGGAGGGCAGAAAGGAAAACAACGGATTCCTAAAAGGCTTCACAGAATAGCAACCTCATAACCACATCAATGATTAAGGGGATCGAACTGAAAACCACCACCTAGGAATTGGAAATCTGTGACGCCTGGCAAGCTGTAAGAGAAAATCAGGTCCTCTTTGTATGATGTGAACAAACATCAAATGCATGTATGAAATGAGCATCGGTGCTAAAGAACAACCTTTTAGGGAAAATAAACCCCAGAACTTAAAGAACACAATAAGATAATAATATGTATGGTTTAAAATAAGTATTTTTTCTTCGCTGGCTGAATAGCCACTGCTTCCTTTAAAGGAGTATTTTTTGTTTTTTAATTGTGGGAGGGGCTTTTGTTGTTTTTTTTTTGGGGGGGTTGGGTTTGTGTGTCCCCTGGCACCCCACCTCCCCTTGAGTTTTTACATGAAGGACACTTTAACTCATGGATGAATGAGCTAGGTAAGAGTAAGTGATAGTAATCAGACTAATACCTAGCACTCAGATTTTTAACAGCCTAAAAATGTTCAGAGATGCCGGATATTTTTACACAGACCCATTCTCTTCTCTGTATTACAACTGAGAGAACATGAGAGGGAACAGCCATTTAGGTCATTAGAGCAACATTTTCTACTCACCAAACTGTCTTTGGAGCCTAAGTTTCATTGATTTTCCATGGGGCTTATCTTCCTCTGTCACTCCAGGGCTTTTGAAGACGTCATCATTAAGCAGAAATCTAATCTTTTTTTTTCATCAATTGCTACCAGCCCTGACTAGTGGAAGTCAAAATCATCTCACTCGCTGGCTTAAAATAAATACTTGGAACTAAACCATACGATAGAATTTTTATTTGCTATAAACAATATTGACAGAAGACCACAAAACCCCACCTTGGAAAGCTGATGGGTGTTGCTCAGTGAAGAGAAACCGATTAAAATAGTCAGAAAAGTGAATCCCCATTAGTCATCCAGCCTGTGAACGACACAGAAAGCTCCCTTTTGCCATACTTTCTTTCTTTTAATAAACCACTATCCTCAAGTATTAAGGTGGTTCAGGACAATTAAACTGCCATCTCAGATAGGTTAACTTGGCACAAAACTTTAGTCATGCGGCTAGATCTGATCTATTCCAATCTATCAGAGTCTGATGAACTGTGTGTAGCACGACAGCGAATAAAAATCCCCTTACTCTGCTGCTAAAAATACTTGTTAGAGATAAGGATTTAAGCCACACAAAGTAACACGCACACAAAAAGGGAGAAAGTCAATAAAAAGTGCATTTCTCTCTTTCTTGTGTTTTGGGGAACATTTGCAGAAGCCCAAATTCTTTTCTAGGTACATCTTAGACACTACAGGGCAACTTATTAGCAAAAGATTATCTCTACATTCAAATAAAACCAGCAGACAAATGTGCCTGAGAACTTATTCCCAATATAACGGGTAAGATAGAGAAGTAAGGACAAATTACAGAATTTTTCAATACTCAACTCTAATTTTCATCTTCATCAATTGCAGACCAACTCCCTGCTTGTGTGGGCTGGTAATGGTTCTCCCTTAGATTATTATATACTCACTTAATGCTTTGGAGGCCAGAGGTGCCCTAGCTCTACCTCCTCTCTCATTAGTGTCCCCTTTTGGGAAGTGGGAGGTATTCAGTGTGTATCAGAAACAGGCTCACCAGAAATTTTGAAGGATTTTTTTTTCCCCCTGGAGGACCTTTCAGCCCTTTTCCATGTCTCTGAATGTTGTGAAAATATTTTTTAATTTATTTTAGCTTGGTTATTTTGACATTCTTGGAAAACAAAACCAGCATTCTATTTTTAAAAGTAGACTTGAATTAACATATCTGCAGAATGGAATTAATGTCAGTGATTATTCCTTG
Organism: Nycticryphes semicollaris; assembly: GCA_013400055.1. Taxonomy (NCBI): domain Eukaryota; kingdom Metazoa; phylum Chordata; class Aves; order Charadriiformes; family Rostratulidae; genus Nycticryphes; species Nycticryphes semicollaris. Next base: position 57,724 of record VXBJ01002367.1, read on the forward strand.
AATATCATGTTTAAGGTCATCTTACCTGTAAAAAGGGAGAAGTGTATGACTACACAGCATAAATGCTGCAATTTCTCAGTGACCTCCAGACACTAGATAAGCTTACATCCCTTGTATTTCTGCAACTTACTGCCCTCTTGTAGGTCACTATACGGGGATAAGGATGTAATTATCCTGCATCCTTCTCACCCACTTGGTAATAATTTCTTTCCTTTATTCCCTTTCTACACTTGTCAGCATATTTAGTCATAGACATATGCTACTTCCTTGTGAATACTGCATATTATTCCTACCTATTTTACAAAAGCATAATAATAACAACATTATGAGGAACGTTACGAGAAATATTATTAGCTGGTTTAAGACCTCCACGTTTGGCCAGATTTCAACTATGAAATGAATGAAACTGGAGAGAGCGTCCATTGGACATTTCTACAGAAGCTTTTGCCATGAGTCTGTCCCAGAAGATCACACATGTAAAATTACTCTCTCAAATTCGCTTTTACAAGAAAGTTGTTTGATACGTATTTCAAGCTGATGAGACCCAAAACCAATTGCCAGTTGCTGGTTGATTTTTGGAGCTTCATTTTAGCTCTGTTAGCTCCTGTTTATTACATTTAAGATATGTATTTTTTATTTTTAAACATCACTTTGTAGTTTTTTTCCCATTGCTGGCAATTAATTTGTTCAGTGACGAAAAAGAGAATACTTTCATGTATTGCTATGTTTTTTAATTCTCTGCTGATGTGTGATTAAGTATTCTCTTTCACACACAACAAAGAGACTTGTTTCTCTGTTATTTTCTTCTCTTTTGTTTTAGGAAGTACAGATGAATCCATTTTATCTTAATTTGATATTTCTAGTAGAAATGAAACTGATTATTTACTTTCTAAAGTTTTTTAATGTGCATTTTTTTCCAAAGTTATAGATAAGCTGAGAATTATGTATTTTATGTCAAACTTTTGTTTGCCTGACTTTGATAAATACTGTGAAAGAAAGGTTCCTGTAGAAACTATAGACCTAAGTTTGATATCAAGGTCTAAGTCTTAAGTCCAAAAGCACTTCATAGTCCACAAGGACCTGCCAGTCACTTCACCCTAAGTATTTTCACTCAACCTTTTCCAGAAGTCAAAACCATTTTACAGAAAGGAAGGAACCACACAGTTAAATGACTTCTTTTCTGTTTAACATACCAGACCAAGAAAAAGCAGTTGGATCTAGTTTAAATTAACAAAGATGAAACAGAGTTCTCATCCTGATCCCACACTTCAAGTTATGAAAATTCATATAAAATGGAATTTACAGTATTTAAAAATGATAGATGTCAATTCAAGAAACACGTTCAGTAAGTTCAAGGTACTGATTGTCATTATTTGAATGCAAGCAACCATAAAATAATTGCAATAACTGAAGAACAAGAGAAATTAAGACTGAAAAAAAAATATATGTGAGGCTATGGTCTGGTTTTACAAAAAGAAAAAGAAAGGCAGGATTAAAGAGAAGGCATACTGATGCAAGGGTGATAAAAAGAAAATCACATACTGAAAAGACTAGATTTTTTTTTGGCAGCACAGACAATAGACTGCATCCCTCAGCCCATGTCTATGTAGGCACTTTTATGGTATTTTGCTCCTGTTGTGAGAGGGGGACGGGGTAAGGAACAAAGACTTTCTGGGAGCAAAAGAAGAACCATTTTATATGGAGGTAAGACGCGTATTGGTCCAAAAAGGCTGGCTTAAAAATGACAAATGCTTATGCTAGATAGGTTATGTACGGCAGACAAATCTTCCAGGATGAGAAGACAAACAGGTGCAATTGTGGTAACGGAATGTATGTTGAAAATGCCCTTGGAAATATGGCAAAACCACAACCGATTCCTAGAAAATCCTTACGATGCAGTCCTTTATAATGGCGGCAATTAAACAGAAGCAACTCTCAGTGACTCAATTTGATGAAATACAATCTAACGTGATTTTTAAAAACAAATCTGCATCACTGGGTTTAATCAGCATCAACACAACTTATTTTATATAGCAAAATGGTGTAAAAGGCAGGTAGATAAGTAGGGAATTACCTTTTCCATGTTTTTTATTCATTTCCTCTAAGTGTATAGAAAAATTAAGCTTTATGTAAAGCAAAATCTAGCAACCTATGTATCAAGGCATACTTTCCACTCACATCTGCATACATTCAATTACATTAGATGGTCTCATTTTAAGGAAAGTACTAAATAACCTACAATTCCTACTTTGCTTAATCATTACAACAATAATTCAGTCAAGTTTCGATTGGAAACCTGAATATTCCTCCATTTTAATAAGCTTTACAAATGGAAATCTATTCTGTCTAAACAAACTGTTGCTAAAATAAATAAATATTGTTTAACTGTTGTTAAAATAATAAATAAAAATTATATTTGAGGCTATGAGAAAGCATTGCTTCCATTAAAAGTGTGCTCAAAGGCTCTAGGAAACATTTAATTGTGCTTGATGAAGTGATTCATTCTCCTTCCGTTCCTCAGCCACTGCCTTTGTACTGGGGGCGAGTCACACACACAGAATATCATAGAATCAGAGATTATCAGGGATTGGAAGAGACCTTGAAAGATCATCTAGTCCAATCCCCCTGCCAGAACAGGCTCCCTACAGTAGAGGTCGCTTGCACCCGTCACATAGCTTGAATGTCACCATGCCCCTCTGTTGGGCATCTTAGGCCAGATGCTATGTGCAGAGTCTCTTTCAGAAAGTCTATGGCAATGCCAAAAAACCAGTTGCTACACAACTTCAGTATCCCTTCACACCAACAGAAGGAGGTGAGGTGTAAGCTTGAAAAAGCTAGGTGTTCAGGGGAAAGAGCCTGCAAAGACATTACATTTCCAGGCTTCCTCATAATCCATCACCAATTGCTGCAATGGAGCACTTTGGGAACTTGGTACCACTGCCTGCTGGCCTGGGCTGAGGTGAACCTCCACCCCGAGCGCCAGCCACAGGCTGAGAAGTGAGCAGCAAGGAATCCTGCAGCAAGCGGTCGCTCAGTGGATCGCCACACGCTTAAACAATGATTATTTTTGTTTCCCAGAGGAGCACCAGCCAGTGAGACGTCTTCAGCAAGAGGAATAGGGATTACAGTATCCTATGGAGTGACACAAGTGTTTGCCTCCCTCCCTCAGGTTGCGGAGGTGGTGGAGATGACACCGCTGGAGGTGTAAATTATTTAACTGCTAAGTAATTATATGAAAAGGGGACTATGACCTTTATTTTGCTAACTGTCTATTAGAAGAACTTCTCTAATTTTGACTGGGACAAATTAGACAATTTCCAGAAATAGTTCTTGACCTTGAGCACATAAACCTTGAAGGCAAGTATCGCACAGCAAATAATTAACTAAGTGATATATTAGCAGATCATACTATAGCGTCCTTTAACAAGATGACATTCTACATATTCAAGCAGTGAATTCCTATTTTCCAAGTCTGAGTTCTGCACAGATGAAAGTGAGCATTAATAAGGGAACAGAAACCAGAGGCTCAAGTATCTGAACCATGAAGAAGAGAATCATTTAAACTGTTTCAATCTCTTGTTTCTGGCACCATGCCGTCTAGTCGTATAAAGCTGTAACCGAAACCATGCGGTGTGTGTAGTGGGTTCATTACTGGCGCTGACTGAGGCGTCTCGTGTGCTAACCATGCCCTGATTTTTTGCATCCTTAGGGTCAAGAACTCTTCACCTAGGTATTTGTTAGCACATATGGGTTCTTATTCCTTCTAGGAAAGTTAAACTATCTAATATTTAAGAGCCACAAATTGATTTCTGAGTCCAACTCCCAAGTGATACTGAATGGCATGTCTAAGCATCCGTAAAATAAATCATCTAGAAGATATTATGTTCATAGATTTAAAATATAACAACAGTTTAAATAATTGATTTGTAATACTTGGCAATATGATAAATACTCAGCTTACTGCAAATCCTTATATGCTGAGTAATAGCTGTTAAGAAGAACGCGTCCATTTTAGAATGAAGTACCTTGCCTAGAAATAATTAATATATGGTTTTAATATTAAGTGTAATTTTAATTACGTCTGGAGGAGATACCATCTAAGTATATCCTCTAATATGCCCTGAAATGAAACCCATATATTTTACACAACATATAAAATTAAAGTCTGATAATGATACTTTTTTTTTTTTTTAAGAATTTAACACAATCATATCTATTCCATTAGACTTTTCTCATTAGCTTAGAACTGTTACAGAACTAAACTTTCAGGAAATACAGGTGAAAAGTCTGTTACTGTTGAAAATACTCCTTGTTCTCTAAAGTAAGACACTTGCTGAAGCAACAGAATGATACAAAGATACAGGTCTCTGCAGTGCAAGAAAGCTTTAAATCTTGACCTGAGAAGAGTGAGAGCTTCTCAGAACAAGCACTATACTTTCAGGCTTGAATCTTGCTTTTTTTCAGAAGTATAAAAAATAAAAATATTTCACACAATTGATGCACTTATTACTCTTAAACATTAGATGTTTAAACTTACTTCACTCTTGTATGACATATTCTGCTATCTATTGTAATATTTTCAGTTCAAAACAAGAGGATTAAGTAAAAACATATTGTCATCACTCTGTCCTTATTCGCTCCCCAAAATGTTTTTAATCTTTAATATCAAATGGACTTGTCTTGTCATGAAAATAAGCTACAGCTATGGTGAATGCAAGAAGAAAAATCCAAATAAAATCAAGACTTCATTTTTAGTTTTACAAAAGCATCACGAGATATTCTGAGGGGCAGGCTGGAAGATACATAGGGAAAGAAGAATTCACGGATCGCTTCTATTCTATCCTGAGGTCAAGATTTCACCTTTCTCCTTTTGAACAGTATTCGCCATTTCATTAGCCTATGAAACCATAAGCACTTAACTTTCATATTTCAAGCTCTAATAATCCATGGCTGCCCTGGGAATTGATGGGAGGAATAAGTTAAGCACTTCAACTTCGGAAGCAATATCATTAACATGAGGTATTTCAGCTTGTATTTATTTGTGGGTACAAACCTGGGCTGTGTTGTCCGTGAAACTACTTTAGATAAAAATGGAAATAACTGCAATTCTTAAATAAAAAAGTGTTGTTCTTTCGCACTGTACAGGAGTTGATCATATTCACGTCTGTACATGCCTGACCAAGAAGCTTCTTTGAGGAAGAAGCTGATCTAAGCACAGTTGTTTTGCTATTTATAGGTGCCAGTATTCTCCTAACAAGTAAGGACAGGAATATTTCAAAACTAAGATGATGGCTTTAAAAAAAGCAAGCACCCATTTTATTTACACTAAATGAAAGCTAAGCTACAGCCCACCATTAGTGTAACATTTAAAAAGGTTCTGTGCAAACAGTCAGCAACTTGTAGATTTCCTCAGCATGCTCCATCTCCTTCTGTAGCTTAGCAACATTAAGACTATAACAAACAAAAATTAATTGTGCCAATGCTAATTTCCATATGTGATGCTCATCCAAGTGCACTGGAACCATTTACATTTTAACCTGCAACATACTCTACATCACATGCATATAATAATAAATTATTACAATGCAGCGCAGGGAAGCTCAGTGTTGTGTCGGATGTAAGCGGGAATTTCACTGTCTCGGTAACGCTGACTGTCAGGGGGAGCCAGTGCAGCTGAAGCAGATGTTTCATGTTGATAAGCAGAGACTGGAAAAGACATTTCTAAGCCACTTCTTTCTTTCTTTCTTTTTTTTTCCCCTTCATTTTCTCTACCATACTTGGCAATAAGTGATCTAGTACATTTGCCATGTGCAGCCACTCTGCTTAGCGTAGACCTCCTCATCTCTTTCCATAAACCCAAATGAGCATTAGTCATACGACATCGCAAGCTTCCTCCTTTCAAAGCTCCTTCTCACTCCTCCAATCAGGAACTTGCTATCAGATAGGGGTATTTAACTTTCTTTCAGTTATCCTTTCTTAGGGATTTGAGAGGGAAAGACTCAGCCTATGTCAACACTATTTATCAACACAGCTATAAAATTCCACATACAATGAGAATCTACAATCTAAGGCATACATTATCTTATTGCTAAGACATCTGAATTACAAAATGCAAATTTCAGTACAATTCTATAAAATTGTAATTATACCCTGCCATATTCACAGTATTTGTTAAATCCATCACAGCATGAATAGGAAAAACTAAAGACTAGCATTACGAGCCAGAACTAAGGTAATTGAAACCTCATCTGAAACTAAGCAAAACAGGTAGGTTGGTACAAAAGCTACCCTGGATTTATAGAATAGGGTATACTGGATGAGACCTCTGGAGGTCAGCTAGTTCAACTGCCCAGCTCAGAGCAGATCAAATAAAACCTGGCTGCTGGGGAGCCTGCCCAGTCAAGTTCTCGGTATCTCCAAGGATGGAGACTCCATATCCACTCTGAGCCCTTATGCCAATGTTTGACCATGTTAAACAAAATTTATCCTCTATCAATTGAAATGTCTTGTGTTTTAACCTGTGTCTGTTGCACCTTGCCCCACAGCTACGCACCCTGAAGAACCGGCTGGCCTCATCTTCTCTACACCTTTCCACTTGGCAGCTGTGGAAAGCAAGGTATGTCAGAGAGGCCTGGGAAGGGGACCTGTGCCAGCCCTGGGGTGCTGGCCTGGTGTTCTGTCATTTGAGAGCAGGAGTGGACAGAAAAAGGTTAATCATTTACTCACCACCATCCCTGAAGAAATAACACAGTCTATGCTGAAATGGTCTCAGATACATGCCTGCTTGCGGAGTCCCTTCTATCAGGGAGTAGCTTTCCCTCCTGCCCTTATGGCACAGCTCTGGATACCCACACAGGTCACAGTTGCCCTGAACAGTGGGTAGTTCCAATGCTTCCCTCCACTTTTCTCTGACCATTCTTGAGATCTGGGAATAAACTCCTCCATGTGGGCGGCATCCCAAACACTTGTCCCCTGAAGGACAAATTATTCTCTGAGTATCTCTGCAGCTTTCCTCTCCTTACCCACATGAAGGGCCACATTAGCTGTATATCCCAAACTCTTGGAAGTGAACTGAGCTGTGCAGAGCCTGAATTTCAAGGGAAGGCAACCTTTCCCCTTACAAATTAGCTTATAAATTAGTAATAGTTTCCAAATAGAGAACTACGTTGGAACTCATTCCAGAAGATGTGAACACACCACTCACTCTCAATACAACCCTGACTCACAATGATAAAAAATAAATGCATGGAAGTCTTAACCATAAGATAAATTATACCTTCCTCGGTGGTTAAAATATTTGAAGTAGAAAGAAATAATAAAAATCTATAAAACACACTCTGGAATTTATTGTCTTTTAAAAGCTCTATAATATTAGTTGCAATCACATCCCTACTAATTAAATATATATTAGGCTAGAGAAATCAATGCAGTTAGAGAAAGTAAATCAAAGGCAGAATGTATCTTACCGGTTATAGTGAAACCAGCTTGGTAAAAATTAAGGACTCCTAAATACTGTGAGGCTTTTCAAGATATTTCCTCATCATTAGGCTGCTAGTTTTGTCAAGTCAGGAAAGATTGAACATTTATTAAAATTTAGTTGCAGAAGAGTGTTAATAAGTAAAATTTTATGTTAAGAAGTACAATGTATTTAATTAATTGAATTACTAGGATAAAAATGACAGATGTTAGAGGACATCAGGGACAAATTTTTAACACTAAGCTAATTTTTTTTTCTACAAGCCATTGCCTAATTGTGTAATCTACACTGGCAAAAGCTTCAAGAGTGAGGCAGGTAAAAGGGGGCTGTTTTAAATTTCCAGGTCTTGATCACTGTCATTGCAACTGTGCAGCTTCTTCAGTCATTGATCCCTGTAATATCTGCTCACTTTGAAATGGCAATGAGTAAAGACTAGTCATTCCAAAATTCTGCTTTGAAACCACAGTTTTAGGGAGATGTTCCCTTTGTGTGCTGTGCAGGGAAGGGGGAAGTTGCTCTACCAAATCAGACAGCCCTGTGAGAGAGATCTTTCAGAAGAAGAGAATGCACACAAATGGATTTCTTAAGGCTGGTCATTGCACCTGAAAAATTACAGTATGGGAAGGAACTGAGTAAACACCGTGAAGCACCTACATGACTTGGCAATCTTCATTTTGGAAACAGATCAACTTTAGTGGGAGGCTGAAATTCCTATCTGCATCTGATGGTATGTAAAAATCTCACTTAAGTCCTGTGAAAATTTTACCTCAATGTGAACTATTAAATCTGAACCAGAAGGTGATTTTGATTTCATATCTTCTCCTTCAGTATATTTAAAACATAAATATATGTATATATTTAGCTTACTATAAAAGTAAGAAAAAAAAGTAACTGGATTTCTTTATTCTTGGATTAAAAACTGCAGCATTGTTAAGATGCCCTGGTCACTGGTAAATACTTCTGTACGTATTTGTTTGTATTTTAATTGGAAGAAAAATGCAAACCCAAAACAAACAGACCTCTAGCAATGAAAAACACCACGAATGTGGTGCTGCCTGTCAGACCTGTGCCTGCAGGTATAAACTGGTATGTTGCAATAACTTTATAATCATGCATAAAAAAGAAGTATCTTTCCATATGGATGTAAATGAATCATTTAAATAGCATTAAGATTCTAAACTTGGTAATTTCTATATACACATAAAGCTTCTAATCTCCTTTCCTTTCTTTTCACCCATTACGCCTTTGTGGTATTTATGACTGGTCAAACATTTAGGTTTGTTTGAATTAACTAATGGCTTAGGGTTTTGTGAAGGTCATCATCCTGGTTTACACACATGGCTGAATTACCCATCTCCAGAGCTAAACGCATTAGATATTAAATTTTGAGCTAAGCACCTTTTCTAGCAGGGACTGCAAATCACCATCTGCAGCGGTGCCTTCCTTCAACCTTGACATTGCCCTAAATGTCAGGCACCGTCACCCAGCCATCAAACCCGTGCACCCTTCTGAAGGTCACGGCTGTCACATCGTCCAGTCTCAGCTCAGATGTTCAGCACAGCAGACCCCTGTCCCCACCAGCATCCTGCGTGAAGCTGGGCTACACCTGCAGCCCTCCAGCACAGCCACACTCGCTCCTGACTCCCTCTCATTCCGTGGCATGAGGCACCCTCCCTGTGGAGAAAGGAGCCCGCAAAACACACTCTTCTGACAGGTTTGTTGTTTTGCATCCAATACAGGGCATCTAATCCTACCCACAGAAAATTGAGAATATGAAGAAGATCCCAAGGATCCATTCAAACCAACAAATATTTCTAAAACAGCAGAACAGATCTCACATGTGAAATGCTCGCTTACTGTCAAAGAAAGTACATCAGTATTAGCTACATAACACTCAGTAACGGCAGCTTCTATCTTCTCCCCTGTAGCAACTCTGCTACAGCTATTGCTGCCACAGCACACTGCCAAAAAGACAAGAGAGGGGAGAATGAGAAGGAAAGAGAAAGAAGAGCAAAAACTTAGCCAAACTTGCTTGGCTTAGACACTTGCAAGAGGAAGCAGCCATCTCCCATAACTACACTTGACTGCAACCCATCACAGAAGGAAAACACAACAGGCAAAGAAGCTGCAGCTGTTACTGGAAAAGATGTACGAAGAAATGCTGCCAAATTTATTTCCAAAAGTATCACAAACCTGAACATCCCAGGAACATGGAGTGTCTGCAATACGGCTGTATGTAAAGGAGGCAGGAAATGCCATTACATATGTTTATCTGCCTGCATGAAATAAAGGAAAGTATAAATATTCTTTCCCTCTTTCAAAAAAAAACCCCAAACAAACAAAAATCCCACAACTTTTTAGCAGCTACTGTGAGGCCAAGAGAATGAGTAGCAACAAGCTTTGCCTTTAGGGAATCTTGCCGGGTGCTGGACGTTATACTGACCTTTTATTTCAGAGCTCTTTCCAATGCATTACTTAGATGTAACATATTAAACACGTAATGGAAATGCAGAGTCATATGAACATAGGCAAAAAGCAACAAAAAAAGCATTAGCTTATACAATTTATATCTATGCCATCTGAATTGTTGCCCTTTCGATTATATCTAGTAGACATTAACCAAATACAAGTTTCTCACAGCTTGGGGTTGCCGATGTACCGTGGGCAGAAGCAGACGCATGTTACAAAATATCTGAAGATTTAAAAAAAAAAATCCTGCATAACTGTACTGCAAAGTAAAGTTTAAAAAATTCTTTGTGATCAGAACCAGAGGGACTAACCTTTTTACATATCAACCAGATGCAAGAATATTTTGTAGAATACAGAGCCACCCAGAGTGACAGCACTTAGAGATGTAAAACACTGCTGTTCATCACAGCGCAGCATTAAATCTGAACCTTTCAATCATGACTATTTAGCTCTCGACTTTGTTAGCTGCCTCATATAGCTTCTGAGCTGGTTCACCGGGCTGATGCTGGTTACACAAACTCATCTATCCGTGCACAGTCAGCTATTAAGGTGACTACAACATTGAGGCAGGGGGATAGGTTCAATCATTTCTGGGCAAAAAGGAATTTTTTTAAGTCGCATTGTTCTTTCTCATCTCTAAAATGAACAGTAAAGGAAGCTGAAGAGTAATTTTACCTTTACCAGAAGCCTTAACCACCATCTAATACTAAAAGTGTATCTGAGAGTCTGAACAGCTGAAGACAAAAATATATTCACATTATGCTGAATTCTCAAGGAATAAACAACGACATTCATCTTGAGTCATTATTAACCTAACAGACCATCAAATGCAAATACTCTGAAGTATGATTCAATTAACGTTTTAACAATTACAGCTTTTCTTAATAAACACGTCCCTGTCTTCTACAGATTATTTAAAAAATAAAAAAAAAAAGGAAGACAGCTCAGTTCCATCTTAACAAACTTGGTTATTAATAAAGTATAATGTAGCCAAAGCAGTGTTGAAATGAGGATGCGTTTGCACAGAGGAAGCCTGGAGAAGGATAGACACGTACTCTGTGTACCCAGGACCATTAGCCACCCTTACACATGGTCGAACTTCAGCTCATCTAGTTCACCTTCTTTTTAAACCACTGCCTATCAATACTGAGATGCAGAACACTGGCATTACTTAACAGCTCCAGATAAGGGCTCCAGTTTCTGGATTACCATCTGTGTTGTCTGGCTCTGCAGTGTGGAGACTAATTCTCACCTTTTTGGCATTGTAGGCTTTCCTGCTTCGAGATGCACGATGGCAAAATTAGTTTCAACTTTGTTAATTGATACAGCTTGCCTGAGGTTGGCAGGTATGCGCCTGTGTGGATGTATTACATATGTATGTATGTAAATACCTTCTCTTTCCTCTCCTTGTTCCCAACGAGTGACTAGAAAGCTGCATTTGGAAATTCAGTAAATAATTTGAGAAATACAGTAAGATCTATTTAATGAGTTAGTTGCATGTAGACTAGTGCTGCAAAACAGGCTGTACAGCTGAGTGAGGGATAATAAAACCCAAGAACAGCATTCTCTGAAGCATTTCAGCTCTGTCACTTGGGAGGGTGACACTTCAACTGACGGTAAGCAAACTCCAGAACATTGTAGTTTACAGAAGTCAATTTAAAATCCTGAAATGTACATGATTTTTGAGCCTTGAGAAAATTAAACTTTGCTTTGGTTTCAAAAGATTTGGCTTTGATACCAGCAAAAGGTAATATGGTTAATAAATGGAAAAATATGGAGTTATTTTCAGTGTAGCATCTTCTGGAAGAGGAAATTTTAGCAGAATTGCTACCTCTGGTTGGGAGGCATCAGCCTTGGCTTAAGAAGGGAACAGTATTTCACAAGCAAGAAAAGAAAGTCATTGCAAACGGAGTGGCTTTTCTCACTGCACCTACCTTAACCTGAACTTAACTTCTTGACTTAATTGAACCAAATTAGCCAGGTTTCTATGTAAGACAAAAAAAAGGAAAAAGAAAGGAGGGGGGGGGGGAAGAAAAAAAGCTAGCAGGTGGTTTGAAATGCAGCTGTAATATTTAATCAGTATTAAAACTGAAGTGGGATCCAATCAATAGCCAATAAATTCCTTTTGGTGGCAAACTATTTAAGTTACAGGCTATTAAAGGATTTCTCTCCTCTAACAAATTGATGTCTCACTGCTGTAGAGAATTTCTGCAGTGTTTTGTTTAAAAATTCAATTAACCCTTTGATGAATGAAACAGTAATTTGTTCTACTGTTCTGACAGTCTGTTATAGACTTAACTAACATATAGAAAAGAACTATTTCTAAATTATAAGAACTTTCCTTTTAATTTTATTTTGAGAACTAATCACTTTTCCCTCCATTTAGCCTGATATCACACCAGTGGTGCCGATGAGTTGACATTAACTTTGGCTAAAGTGAATTAATACCCCTCAGACCCTTGTAGGATTAGCCTGCTCAGCATCAGCTCCAGACCCCAACGTCTCGCTCTGTGGCTTTGTGAAAATAATCCCATTGATACACACACATGACTGGTGTGGACAGAGCAGACCTGCAGGAATTCAGATTGTTTTCCTGACCCAGAAATTTTATAAAAACAATTGCTGTTCTCCAAAAAAACCTGATACAATTGGTCTTAGATATACAGCAAAAAATAAAATTTCAGGAACCATTGATCAGTACCATCTGCATAATTGTTATTGACCTCGGGAGCTTCACCAAATTTTGTATTCAGTAGAAGCACTTCATCCTGTACCACTGCATTTTTGTTATGATAATTTAAAATTGACATATTCTTCATGTCAGAAACAGTTCATGATATTACAGGAATATTAACATTGCAATAAAATATCTGCATTTTTACAGGACAAAACACAAACTTTAAAAAGTTATTAAAATAACCAGAGTAGAAGTTTTTTCTTAAATTACATAGTAGAAAGTTCCCAATATGTTACAAGTTGTTCTATTAAAATGTATGTTGGTTCCTTACCTTTCCTTTTCCCACGTTCTAAAAAAAACCACCCTTGCATGTTGGGTTGTGTGTGCATGTATGTGAACATCCTTGTAAGACTTAACAGAATCAGAGAGAGAAAAACGTTTGTCACTTATGAAAAGCAGCACCAATAATTATTCAATGAATTTAGAAATCAACTCCAGCAGTGAAGTATATGAGATTCCTGCTGATATTGGTCATCTGAGAAATAATGATTTATTGCTGTTCAGTGCCTGCTTACTTATGTGGATACAATTCTCCACTAAGAAATCAAAACACAGTAAGAAGCCCAAACATTTGCATGGCTCCTTCTAATAGACTGGCAAATAAACTGACTACTAGTAAGTATGTTTAGCACAGCTGATTTAGTCCATGTCTACAAAGTGTAAAACATGCAAAAACCCCAATGTAGTCAAGTTAACTTTATATATATAGTTTTTTTCGTAAATGGGTTAAGAAATAAATACTCTTCTACATAAAATTTGAGGGAGACTATGTAACATCATTTTTTTTAAAGAACATACTTACTGCTTGCTGTTACTTATTTTAACCTCCATTCACTCCTTCATTCATTTGAATGCAGCTGCTTTTGATTTATAGCAAAGTAATCACACTCTACATGTGAAATTTTAAATCACCTCTGACGGCTTAAGAGGAAAAAAAAAAAGGGAAAAGAAAAGTCAAACTTTCAAATCTGGCCTTGCAATTTGTGCCTTCAACTATATACATATTTGATGGCTGGATCTGAAAATGCATATTAGCATATGCATGAAAAGCAGGCAGGTACCAACAGTAATATAAGCACATGCAGCACTATACCCTACGGACTCGTCAAAACACAGCTGGGAGACTGGATTACTCAAAAGAGAAGTGGAATGCCCCAAAAAAGTATTATTGGGTCTTTTGTTTTTTTGCAGAGTACTACAAGACCAACCCAGGCACAGATTTAATTTCAGTAAGTTTTGCATTACGTACAGCTCTACACTAGTGGTAGGGTCAAAAATGTTTGCAACCAGTACCCTAAAGGACAAGGAAACACCACCCTCCTCCAAACTCCCCTGGTAATAACTGAAGCAAGCCTTGCAAGATGTTGAGTGAATGCTGAACCAGTTAGAACTGAATGTGTTCCTCGTGAGAGCAAGAGTTTTGCCCCACTGTGAAATATGGGTACAGCGCTGTCACCCATTTCCTGCCCGCGTTCTCTGGGGGCTATAGCCATGAGGGTGCAGAGAGGACGCATAATTCCTACTGCTTTTTCCAACACGTGAGCAACAGTATCACCATAGCCGGTCCTCTTTGGTAGCCCCAAAATCCTGTTTTAATTACAAAATTCACAGTTGCACCAATAAAAATATACTTTATTTTCAATGAAAAAAAAAAAAGCAATAAGAAGCTGTTTTGTTTTTAAGCTGTAATGCTATCTCTAGAATTTTATGTGGTTAACCTACGTGGTAATAAAATAACATTAATTTTTTTTCCTTTGAAGCAGATTTGCCTGTTCTTCACTTTTTTTTACAGGAAAAAAAAATAAATCCAAAAGCACTGTCTTAATGGCAACGCTTGGATTAACAATTTTTTAAAATAAATCAAAACTCTCTAAGCCTTTGCTATAGATGTGATTGAACATTCCCAAAGATGGTAGAATTAACAAATCTAAAAATGTACAGTAATGCCAGATGCTGCAGCCAGTTGTTGTTGACTATTTAAATAATAATAATAAAAAAAGTAAATCTGAACACATCCTGAGAGTACGATGCTCTCTTACAACTCTTATGTTTCTTACAGAGTTCCAGCTGGGAAATTATAAGCAGAAGACATCTGTCCTTATATCTTATATTCCAAAAATCCATAAAGGACAAGCTTTTTATCAGACTGCTGAGAGCTTTTTGTTGAAAGTATAATTTCTCAGATAATCAATTATCTATCCAATTAGATAGCTTTTTTTTAATAAATCCATCTTTTCAGAAAAGGGAATGACAACTCCTCAGCCTCCCACTAATAACCTACAAATATCCTAATCAGCTTCCTACAGTCATACATGCTCTGTGAAGCAAAAGCCTGATTGGGTCTCCTTGTAATTGTGAGCCTAACTTCATCTAATAGCTCTTGCTAAGTAATAAGCTTACCAGTTATCACAGGAAAATTATAGCACCAAGTTGAATACATACTTTGTACTGCTCCCGAATGAATATGAATGTCTGTTTAACTTTACTTAGCACTTGATCCTGATTCCATTCAGCTCACAGAAGAAAAACAATCCTTGATACCAATGCAGCAGAATTGAGTTGGTTAGGCACGTAACCCACTCAATTTCTGCAGAACACTCACTGAAGAGTATTGAACTCTAGTTAACTGGATGCCTATGCACTCCTAGAACTGGGTTTAAATATTTTAAATTCAGCAGCCAAATATTGCATGGTTGAGACATCCCTCCCTTCTGATCCAGCTGTCATAGAACTGTTGACAGGCTTGAGCCAAGGAAAGTGGATCACTCGAGGTACTGAGGTGTCCAGGACCTTCCCCTGCAATCACCACGCTGAAGACAGTGCACAGTCTGTACAACGCCAGGGAACACAAGGCAGGATGAATAAAGCACTTTATGAGCGAGACTGTGACCTCAAAATGATCTGTATCCATTCCTTCCAAATTAAAATGTTCTGTGGTTCCCTAACACAGACTTAAGCCCAGGACAACATTTGTCTTTTTTTTAAAATAAAATAAAATAAAATAATCTAGATAGCTACTAGTATGAGCCCACAAAAAAAGAACTGGTTGTTCAAGAGAACCTTAAAAAGCTAGAACAGAACCATACATTTTGAAATCTGATTTGGTTTACTTATGCAGTCCCCCATAAAGCGTAACTCTCTCTGAAGTCCCAGGTACATACATTCTTTTACACTTTCAATGGAGATGCAAACAATCAGGAATGGACTTAATTCTGCTCAGAGTTGTATCACAGGTTGCCTACCTGTTCCCCTCCTCAGTTACAACTGCACACACAGGTCAGAGAAACTCAGAAAAGTTAAAAGGCTTTTGATGATCACTTTAGCTTTAAAATCCACCAGAAAAGTAGCTTTTCTTCTATATGACCCCCTTCAAAATCTTTCAGACATTTTTCTTAAATAGAAATCTTGCTGAACGTCACAGCCAGATATTAGATACTTGTATTCTATCAGTAATTTAACTTTCAACGGTCAAACAGCAAAGTCAACCAATTGCTTCTTTGTTCTACTTCCTCAAAACAGATGAAAAAAAATATTGCAGTGGTAAGCACAAAAAAGCAGCATTTGAAATGTAACTGGAACTAGTACGGTCAAAATAATCTGTGTTTATGCAGCAAAGTCTAGCAACACAGGGTTTGAAATGACATTGGGTGAGTATTCCAAGAGTTAATGAACACCAAGGGGGACACAAATAAATTTATGTTGATATTTTGATGGAGAATTTGAAAGAGATTAGGTTCATGGCAGGCTCCTGAGGGAACCATGACTAAGATAAGGAGTATGAGCGATGAGACTTCATTTCTGAGAATTACTTAGAAAATAAATAAATAAGCAGCCGCGGAAGTTTTGATGACTGGCACAGGGTGACTTATACCTGGCTTGCAACCCTTGGGGAAGAGTTAAAATAGACAGTCCAAGAAATAATGGATTTTCAAGCAAAAATAAGATCTATTGAAAACAAGTCAATAGCTAATACAAAGGGGGGTGTTGGGGGGTGGGTGTGTGTGTAAATGAAAACAAGGTGATTGCGACAAACTACAGAAAAAGAGCAAATCATAAATAACACATTTAAAGCATCAGGCAGATAGATTCATTGAAGTCCTTGGTATCTAAATGTCATTGTTCTATTTTTAGGTGTCTGGTATTTAACACAAAATATGACCTGTACTAATTGATATTTAACTACCGTATTCCATTTGTAAACACCATATAAAGGAAAAGACAAGATGAATGCTTTATAGACATTAAGAAGACAGCGTAGGCAAGGACAGTGATGAAAATTGGAAGGGTTTAGTTTACATCCTCTGAGATAGCATACTGTACACATCAGTCCCTCGCTGTCTGTCTCACTAATTTGCATGAGCATTATAATTGACAGCTTGTTAACAGCTTATTAGGGACTCTGAAACCCTGTAAGAAACACCACACACAAAATAACAGAGTGGACAGAAACTCTAGTCATGAATTCTATTTTAACATCCCAACTGAAACCTGCAGGTCAAAAACTGTATCTTGATTGCCTAAGAAATAACTAAGATTGGGGTGGGGCTAGCAAATCAGCAGATTCAGGAGTAAGAATCTAAGACCAGCCACACCAGCTCAGCCGAACGGTCCATGCAGCCTCATTTCTTGTCTCAGCACAGTGATAGCTCCCACACGCTCTCTCAGCCTCAAGCAATCTGCAGCTCTGGGACTGCCTGAGCCAGGAGTGGTGTTTCATGTTTAATAGCCACTGATGGATTTTCTTCTGCTATGAATCTCTCCAAATGCATTCTGAGCCCCTGTAAAGTTTGAGCACAATTAAATGGTTTAAAATATCTTGCTGCTGCCAGTATTTCTGTAGATATTCTCCAAATGCTCATTTTTTTGAGGTAAGATAAATAAACAAACAAATTAATACATAAGCTGCATCTCTTATTTTTCTGCATTTTTAAATTTAAGGTAGTTACAGCATGGCCTTACCGCAGTCCACGATGGAAAATATCTATTAGCATGAATTGCAACATATCACATGAAAGACAATAACAGCATCATAACACATAGAGAAAGCTATTTGTATTTTCTGGTGAGGGAGTACAGAGCTACTGAATGTTGTCCTTACTTATCTTAGGATGAAAGCCTTATTATAAGCTCATTTCAGTTGAACAAATCTCTCTGGGCTCCCTGCTGAGCAAGGCATTTAAACTTTAAAGCTAAAGGCATTCATTTTCCTTTGCTGACAGTGAAAACCTTACTGCACAAGCTCCACGATGCACATGGAAGCTTTTAGATCGCTCAGTGGCAGAATGCATTAAGGCATTTAGCTGCTTACTGCGTTTCTCTGCAGTGAACGGACATCAAAGGCATTCATTTCCACGGGTAGCAAGAGTGGACTCTTCAGTGCAACTGTCGTTATCCCGCTCAGGTTTAAGTGCTCTTTAGATTCCAAATACAGAATACAGTGACAAAATATTCTGGGCAGTATTTTTCAGATCCTTCTGACTTGCTGTTATTTCTGAGGAGTTACTTAGCATAGTGGTCCAGGCCCTGGAGAGCTGAGAGGCCCTTCTCCAGGTCAAGGCACATTATATCCATCAATATGGAAAAGGTGCACGGTACAGAACCACAGCTTCCTGTTTTCCCACTGTTCGAGTTCCTAACAGCTTCTACAGGGAAAGCTTTTTTTTGTTTTCTTTTTAAACAAAATGATCTTTTGCCTATTCCAGTTGGTGATCTCTGTCTGTGAAAAGTTACTGTCAAACACAAATATTCAAAAGCCTGGCTACACACTACAAAAGGCACCAAGCACTTTTATATACATGCTTATAAGCCAGATCTTAAATGCTTATCTTCTTATGTATTGGGTGGCTCAGAGATCAGAGCCGAAGTTTAATCACTCTGGTTCAGTCAAGTGTAACACGTCTCCAGATCAAACACCCAAATCATAAAAACTCCCTGCCACATACAGCAAGGCAAATAAAAAACAAGATTATTTTAATCTCACATATCTCTTCAATTTTACTTAGCTTAAATGTTGAGTCTAGTCCTACACTCACTGATACTCACCGAAATCAACAAAAGTTTGCTTTATTTCACAAGGGCAGCTTCTGATCATCTGTTCTCAAAAGAAGCTTCTTCCCTTGTAATACCAAAAAGAGTCTTAAAATAGTGCTGCTGTGAATGTGGCACAAAGAACAACTCAAAAGAAATACTATGCTGCCTGTTGTAATTTATGGGAGGGGGTTTGTTGTTTGCTTGGGTGGGCTTTTTTTTTTTTTTAACATATTCCCAGTTTACTGTTGCAAATAAGCACGAGAGTAACTCAACATTAATTGTTAAGAGTGCAGAGATGGGGAAGATTAGGAAATGACTGGTGTAAGCGTGGCATTCCTTACCTGGACTGCAGGCAGGTAGCAACACAGAACTCACAACTCTGCGTGAGACCAAGCCAAACTCTCATTGAAACATGGACTGACTGACCTCTGAAGAGCTAAATGGATGCAACAATTACGGAAACACTAGCTTACCAGGCTGTATTTTTTCATCTATCTATGGCAAAGGTATAGGCAAAAGAAAAGGAAAATATCAGCACTCACCACTATTATTATTAGGTCAGAGCTTCAGGAAGACCCTGTGCAGGTCAGTCCAAAAGAATACACAGCCCTAAGAATTCATGTTGTTAGTTGACAAATACTACATTGTAGCCTATAAAAACATGTATGTACACTACTAACTTTTAAAATGTATGTGTATTTGAGCTATTTTACATTGAAGTCAAGGGACCACTTGCTTAAACTGAAGAACTGTGTAAGTAGTTTTCTCAATTAACAGACGTATTAATAGTAGTATTTAACACTTCACTAATATTAAGAGTTTGACCAGTAAAATAACAAAACGGTTGCCAGTTTGTGTTACTCAAAACTCTGGTGGGGACATTATTTTTACAACTATATTATTCCACACGTTGTCCTTAATGTGTTAACTCTGAAAAATTATTATATATCACTCAAACACAAGATTTGAAATGAATCTAACAATTAAATGAAGACAGAAAATCTTAAGCAGAATGAACAACTGATTCTTCATTACAAAAATCAACCAGGAGTGGGCTTCAACTGCAATAAAAAAGATGCAAACTAAAGATTAAGAAAAATTTTCTCATGACAAAGACAGGCAAAACAGAGGAGCAGATGACTAGAAGTGGTTAGGTCTTCCTTGCATGTATAGATGGACTAAGTGATTTGGACTTAGCTATGGACTAAGTTATTTTTAGAGGTCTGCTTCAGACTAGAGCTATCAAAATGTTTCTCTAATGTTAAAATTAGAATGTGGTATTATTTTATGAAAATGAAAAACTGTATTTGTTCTTAAAGCTGCCTAACAACGTGCACACAGAAAAAATCTGCTGGAGCAGACATGAAGACAAAAGCAGTTTGTTGCCTGGGCACCACAGAGCAAATACAGAAGTCTGAAAAATCACCTCCAGCACTTTACGCACCAGAAAGAGAACCCAGGGGGATCAAAAATTATGGAGTAGTTACCTATAAAATTACGGATTCCTTTTACAGCTCATCATGTAACTACTAAAAATACCACAGAGCATTTAATGTTTTTCCTTTTCTTTACCATACTTATAACTGGCATAACCGGTATTACCAAAAACATCTTTACACTCCACTTTATAAAGCCCAACAAGAATTTCAGTCTCACATTCAGCAAACATTATATATCCATAGTACTACTGATATATCATTTATTAAACTCAGAAAAGGAATGAGTTAACTGTACAATCTGCTCTCTTTTGGTGTAGTCTGCTTACTTTTATATTCAGGCTGTGCCTGTTACTACTTTGAAAATATATTTGTAGAATTGGCTTTAATGATTAAGAATATTACAGGGAGAGCCAACCCGCAATATGGTCAATGTTAAAGCGGCAAGATTTTAAGTTTAAATTCCAAGTGTCCAGCAACTAACCAGGGCAAGCTGAAAAGAGTGGGAATTGCTACAATGTTGGCCACAAGTCAAATTTCACATGCTGATTATCTACTATAACTACTAGCAATTTTGATGGTGTTTGGCAATCTTAATTTTACTTACACATATTTGTATAAAGGCCAAATAAGACATTTTAAATAGCCTCAAGTCAGTTGTAAGAATAAAAACCAGCTGTATTTACTGTCCTCCTAAAAAGGCCCTGCTGCTGTACTAAAATTTGTAGTGCTCTATACGCACTGAAATCATGATAGAAGATTGCATTCACTTTTATCTTACCCTAAGTAATACTACTTTCTACATCTGTAAAGGAACTGCACTATCATATACTATGCACTATCGTATCATAATCTATTTAAAAGAACTGGCACAGCGACAATAAAAGTCATCCTTTTCTGTAGCTTGTTCTTTGCAAATCACCCAAATGCTAGCAGTTGAAGAGAGCCTTTGATTTCTTTTCATGTTGGCACTGTAAACCCCCTCTCGTTCGATACACACATATCCCTCAACTTCTGTCAAAAGCAAGAACAAATTCCTAACCAAAACTGAAAAGTCCTTGGCTTTTCAAATGACTATAAATTGCATGGCTAAGTGCATATGGCCACAGGGCTGTCACAGTTACTTTTCTTGACAATTCATCATAGCATACTAATTCTGTAATATCATTACTGTGTCTCTTCTCACTGTACTGATCCAGCCAGTTAATTTAATCAACTAATAATAGATTCAGAAATGGATGCAAAGGGCCCTAGCACTTCAAATTATATTACTGGAGATGCACAGCAGTGAAAGCAACGTATTCTGTACTTGCCATTAAACATAAACCCAGTAAGTTATATTCTTCTACTGAGTTGCAGATTTTCCTTTGAAAAGAAAAGAAAAAAAAAATATTTGTACAAGTTCAGGAAAGGTCTTTTTCAACAAGATGAAAAAAGCAGTTTATTTCACACTATGCATAACTTACAATTACATTGCATTAATTTGAAGAAAAAATTATAACCATTTAATCAATTATCTTAATTACTGCAGTTAAGTTTCAGAGTAAAAAAAAAAAACACTGTAGGAAAGAAATATGTATCGGGAGTGGAAGCTAAAGGTGTATGATTAACTGCAAAGTGAGCCATTCAAAACCGGACAATTAATTTTATTAAATTTTAATCTTCTCTGAAAATGTCAATGATGATTAAAAACATTATTCTCTAACATCTCGGTCCATTTTGCATGTCATGAAGACTAATACTTAAACTTTGTATGATTAAAAAAAAAAGTAACCCAAAACATAGGCAAAACTGAACTGCAGACTGCACCCAATTTTTGCTTCTAAACCAGTGACAGTCAGCGTAGGGCCCCATGAAATTTCTGCTGTCTACTCAAGTCAGCTAAGAAATCTACACAATCCAAAGGGAACTTCCTGCCAGATGCCAGTGGACGTACTTCAGATGGGAATTCTCAGGTACATATAGGTGTGTGTGCGTGTGCAAGCGTACCCAGTAGACATGTGTGTATGTCCCAAGTAGCTGTATCCTTCATCACCAACCTATTTCTGCTTTGCTCTTCTGGGGAGATGAGGAGCAGAGCTCTCGTGCAGGGCCAAGTGATGGAGGGCAGCGCTGACTGCAAGGGGGGCTGCTCCCCCATCCTGGCAGCGACCAGGGACTGTGCTCACCTGGAGCCGCTGGTTCAGCCGCTTTAGTCCCCGGTTCATGCTACCACAGCATTAAAGAGAACAAGGATCCCTCTCTGGTTATGGTGTACTGTGAGGAAATCGTGTTCAACAGACTTGATTTCAACCCCCACGTAGAATTTTCTGCTTAAGATTAAATCTAGATGAATTGCCAATGTCAACCCAATTAATCTTTTAGGGAGCTTAGACTAAAGTCGATGAATCTCTTCACTTGCTGAGGCATTTTGTGTATTGGGGCCTAAAACAAGGCAAAAGTGTGTTTCCTGATGTAAACAGAGTTAATTTTGGCAAAACTCAGTGAGCAAGGGTGATAGAGATTTATAGACTTCCTCGCTGGCCATGATTCAGGAAGGCAAACGTTTAACATTTTAAAAGCGATTAGAGGCCTCCAAAATGCAATGAATCTTCTGTACCTGCCAAAGCACTCTCCCTGAAATGAGGGTGTCTGGATTCAGGCTTACATTAAGGCCAGACTAAATACATATTTCTTAAAACACTTTATGCAGCGATCACTGTGCGCTCGCTCTTTAAGGTGTCCAACGTCACTTGTTACTAAGCGCGATTCAAATTAAGCCTACCTAGCCTAAAAGCAAGGCATCTGCTTGAGTACCATAATCTAACAAAACAAATAATTTTCCTTTCATCAATATACAACAGCTTTGTTCATTACTGGGAAACGTTAGGTGCTGAAGTATTGAGTGCTATGCATTTTACGCTTAAATCAATGTACTGTCTTGCAGTTATGCCACCTAATGTGTTTTTAAGCCATGCGCTACAGAAATCAATGTGGTTCTTATTTGATATTCAGTGTTAAGTTCAGCCTCATAAATTTAGAATTGCACTCTGTTATTTTGATGGTTATGTATTAACCATGTCCTGTAAGTTTTATGATTTTATATTCAGATGTGCAGTAAATCACGCCCGTTATACACAAATGGCATACGGTGGCTTATTTTTACTGTCCATTCTGGAAGAGAAAGAAAAGGATGATTCATCTGACCTATCGGGGAAGAAAAACACAGTATATCAGATAAATTTCAGAAGGTGTATCAGTAACAAAATTAGGCTCCATAAAATTTAACTGAGTCTTTTCTGAGACAAACTGATTTGCAGCAGATAAATGTGTTGGATATACTTCGTCTTACCAATATTTTACACTGGAACAGGCACACAACAGTCGATCATTCTTTGTAGCACATCTCGCAGGTGCTATGCTGTTGTCTAGAAATCAAATGCTACACTGTAAAAACTTTTTCTAAAAAATTGCTATCAGTATACAGAATAAAACCCACGCCCTTTCTAAGATGTTTTAATAATGGAAAGAAATTTCTTACTTTGTTACTGTTTTTGAAGTATCAAAATAAACTTTCTCTTGTACAGGCAGCCAAAAAAACAGTACTCTGCAAGGTATACTTTTTTTCTTTAAGTGGAAATTTTACTTTGCTTCCAATTTGCAATTTAATTTCTTGCATGAAACAAGCCACAGGTTCCTCGACCACGTGACAATACAATTTTTTTTGCTTCCTTCATTAAATATGGCTTCTCCTCAGCGTTTCACACCCTATTTTTTCATACAATGGTAATGTCACTGCTTATTTCAAAATGATTGTCATCTAATTTTAATGTGAGAATTTAATTTGAGAATTGTTTTTCCCTTCACCGATGTACTAGAATTTTCTCACCCTTCCGCTTCTGACTCTCTCCCCATCCCACCTGGGGACAGCTCATTCCCCAGACAGGGACAGAACAGGCTCACGTACCACTGAACTGACCAGCACCACCAGATTTTCCCAGTCTGGCAAATTTCCAGATCCAATGATGAGCCAGCAGCAAGACAGTGTAATGCCCTTAGTGACAGAGGACACTACGGTGACACCAGACTTAGCATATTGTTTTCCACTTCCACTTTCTCAAGTGAAATCCTGAAATGAAAATCCTCTTTCATTTTCCAAGAGCTACTAAAGACTGAAAAGACCATTGAAAATCATTGTGTGCAGCACTGTAATATTTTTATTTAATGTCACTGTAGCTTAAAAACTAAATGGATAAGGATCCCAAGAAAGACTGTGTTTCTGTTGATAGCAATTCAAGTGAGAGAATATAACCTGGCTGTATCTACAGTACAATCTAGGAGAGAAAAAAAGAAAGCTTTTCTTTAAAACTAGTACTGCATACGCTGCGTATTTGCACGGATTCCCATCTAATCGTACCTCAACAGCTCAGTGCTGCAGCAGAATAAAAAGGTGTTAATTTATGCCATCCCCATGGGCTGAAGTGTCCTGACTCTGGGGGAGGAGGTGTTGTACTCATCTGCCTACGGTTTACCTTGTCAAAGTTTCTTGGAGTTAAGCCCTACGTTGTCTGAATTCCACCTTAATCTATATTCCAGGATAGGCCACGCTTTGCTGTTCAGAATTAGCCCCACCGATACAGTGAGGAAACCAAAACATAAATGAAACACGGAACGTACGAACTGAGGCATCACCAAACAACCCCATTTGGTTTTGCATGGCCTAGAACAGGCATTTATAGACTGGCTTATCGGGCCTCACATTTCATACCCACGTGCTGTCCTTTTTCAACTGTTTTTTCACAAGTTGCTTTTGTAAAGACATACCGAGTGCCTGCACGGGTCTAATTTGGGTGAGTTAAGAATCACAAATAAGGCCGCTTTTATGTGGCCTTTTCAGAGGAAAGAGATGCAAATGTATTCTGTTTCTGCCTATGCAGCCTTTGCCTATGTGCTGGGCTAAGTGCTACGTACCAGCCCTGACACAAGGCATCCTTTCAGCACAACTTCTACCCACTCCAGTGGCAAAGGTCCTATAGCAGGAGGTGTGTTATTAAGGCTATTCTGAATTTATTGCAAAGCTGAAATACTGTTTATGCTACGCATGATCAAAATATCTTGTGGCACTTGATTTTGTAGTGCTTCTGCCAGCAAACTATCATCATCTGCTGCAAGGAATGGGGGCAGGATCTATCTGTTCTAGAACCTGAATCAATGCAGAGAGTTCTGCAGTTCTGGAAGGCCACAGGTCCTTCTTTTCCTTTTGGAACAGTCATCAAAGACTATCCAGTGTGCTGTACACACAGAAAAAAACCCAACAACTGTTAAGACATTCCAAATGACTGGTAAGAAATATAAGCATACTCAAACTAGCTGCTGTGCAGTTTACTATATCTGTAGTGTACTTGCATCCTTTTACACAATCACATGCTTTCTGAAACACAATCACATGCTGGCAAGCAAAATTAGGTGCTCTTACTTTCCAATTTAGACTATAATCCCGAGTCCTGATTTTCTCTGCACAAACCACATATAGATTTATATTTTGACAGTGGGAAGTGAGAAATATTTATAGTTAAAGAGAAGGGAAAAAAGAGAGCACCCTACCAAGTATGTTACATAATAATTATCTCTCTCTAAATGAGAAATGTTTTTATTCGTCGCATCTGGTAAGTTGAAGGAGTTCACTGCCACAGTAAGTTACAGAAAGGATTCCCTACACATCAAGCAACTTGTTGTATGACTAAAGTCCACAGAATGCTGTCATAAGGACAGTGACATTCTCCCTTTGAAGAAAAACGACATTTTTGGTTAACAGCTAAGGCCAATGTCCAGCAAAAAGCCATTTCATAGAGACACCGAAATGGGAGAGAGGGCAAGGGAAGGAAGGGAGACCATAATATAGAAACATCACTTATTAGAAACACTAAAACTACAGGGTCCATTTCTCCCAGATTCCCTCAGCACAAATGTTTCTGGGCAGGTTTCACCAGTGCATCAATAGCTCATGTTTTAACAACCCAAGGGGAATATAAAGGCAGCAGACTTTTGGAGGATAAAAAGAAAACCTGTACAGCATGTTTGCAATTTTGCTATACTGGCAGGGAAAAAAAAAACCAAAACCCAACCACCAAATAGCATCAATAAAAAGAAAAAAATCACCCCTTTCCAAAGCCCAAACTTTGCTGAAAGACCTAGCCCTTGGAAAACCAAGAAACCAAACTTCCTTGGGAAGGGCAGGGTTAGAACAGATCAACACAATGCCTTTAACAGAGCAAAGGAATATAGATCAACTGCACAGAAAAGTGAAGAGAAATGACTCCTCCACACTCCCACTCTGGATCACACCTGCCCAGTGACTGGCAACAAGGACCAGCTTTTAAGGATTCATCAAGTGACACAGACTGTGCACCTGAGAAGGAGAAGTGGGGAAAAATGCAATCAAGGAACATACTCTGTTTGTTACTAAGGCAGAGGAGGAAGACGCTCAGAAAAGCTCGTTCCAGGTATTCCCGTATCATTTTCCCTGAAGGAGGACAGGAAAAACTCCTCCGCTACCACCAGAGTCTTCAGATCACACCTATCCCTCGGTTTGAGCACCACAGTGCAAAGGAGCCCTGGTTTACACCAGAATCCTTGCACTTACACTTGGATGCTGTTTCAACACTTGGGCTTTTGTATGTGATGTTAATTTCTATAACCAAGGTCATCAAATCTTGCTTCTGCTGTACATACCAATGCATTAAATCCATCTTTTTAGTTTCTGCTTCTCACTGGGAGAGCACTGTGCTTTAAAATCTGCAATGCATTTTTTTCTGAAATGTTCTTCCTGCCTACCATGGGAAAAGATTTTCCAGCAGCCATTAGCTACAGCCATTTTCACATCTCATTTTAACAAGCTATAAAAGCAGAACAACATGCCAATTACATGAAATAAATAAAATGAGTGGGTACAAGATGGCTAAGAAAACCTCTTGCGCTGCATATATTTGTTACAGAGTGTATTAGGGTTTCACTAATGCATTTATAATCCTGCAGAGCAGTCTGGCACATCTGCATCTTCAGTACAACAGAACGGCAAAGATGATACAATCCTCAGAGAATTTCTATTTGAAATAATTTTAGATCTGTTTTATGTATACCAAGGAAGCTGCCAGTCAATCTGATCTTCAAACACGCTGAACTCCACAGAGGGAACTCTGGTAAACGGCAGACTGTTCACCTAAATGCATTTATTTTAGAAACACGAAAACTAGTTGCTGCATTTGGCTAATAATGCGTTGCACATTTGGAACTTTGTTAAATACCTTAATTGTGTAGCAGAGAATAAGGCAGTTAATTTATACAAAAGGACACAGAGGTGAATTTTATGTCTACATCTCAGAACAAAATAAGTAAATTCACTGAACATATGGCTTATTAAATTTAATAGTTCCTTTCCAAGATGATTCTGATTGCCATGTTTTGAAAGACAGGATTTAAAAAAAAATTCTTTTGGATATTTGCCGTTAAGCAGATATGCCATCTGTCTCCCCAAACGAAAAGAAACTCAAGACTTTGATTACTATTTTCCTAACCAAGATTTAGGGTAACGCATTTCTAGTACACTGATTAACTAGATCTGACATCACATCTTGGACTTGTTTGTTATCCTTTTTCAAAGAACTACCCACATACATGCACAAACGTACTACATAATCTACGGTGAGAGCAGCGTAAGGAAGCCCCACTTGCAAAACTTGCAAGAACTATTGGTGACACCGTGTTATTCAAACAGGCATCTTGTATTTCCACTCAATTTTAAGGAGACAGATGTCTAATGCAGAGCACTCCAAAGTGGACTTAGAACTTCTGTCATAAAATGCTCACATTAAAAACGAAAATAAGAAAAGGAAGCCACTCACAAATTTCATTGTAAAAATATATATTACAAATAAGATGCTGGACTGAGCGGATCACACAAATTCTGCATATCAAGGGAAAAAGTGTAAGCCTGACAGTATGCCAAGTTCTTGTAATTTGCATATCTTATACTTCAAATCCTCAGAAGTCCAACTCATTTTTCCTGTCTAGTTAATTTCTAGGGAAATCTTTTCCACTAGTAGCCTCTGAGCCAACACAAGCAGTACCTCACCTGCGTCTGAACCGAAATGATGCTTTCATTCCCACTGATAAACATATAGATTACGCATCTACTTCTTAAGTCACCCAGTATCTCTTTCAAATCCAGCGTGAAGTGGGAGAGAAGCCTAGGAGCAGCGATCAATGGCCTGTTGGCCCCTCATCAGTCACAGGGGCCAGTCAGATGACACAGCCACAGCTACCACGGAGATATTCCACAGTTTGGGCCTGACTTAGAAGGTGAATGTCACTGTTCATTTAAATCACATGAAGCTTCAGCTGGGACTCTGGGACATATTACATTCAGCACTTTACAGCAGAGCTAAACAAAAATAAATCCTATATATAGCTGGATAGTGGAAATTTCCTCATGGCAGAAAAACACAAGGGGCAAAACCTCAAAAGTAAGTAAGCAAATAAATAAAGGTTTCATCACCCAAGTCCTATGAATACTGATTTATTGCTACAACACTTCTCTGTTTCTTTAATAGCTCTATTAATCAAAGTATTAATCAAAGCAGCTTTTGAACCAGAGGTTGACTTCTAACTCGCAGTCCCTCAAGCACTGAAAGGTCCACGTGGCTCTGCCCTCCATGCCCCTGGCTGCCATCCTGTGGCTGGGCAGTGCCAGGCAGCTGAAGGCAGCTGTAATAGCTCCCTTTTCTGTACATTATGGACAGAAATGGGTTATATGGGGAAAAAAAAAGATGCATTTTAAACTAATATTTTTCAATTTTCTTTTGTCCTGGGGCAAAATAGGGAAAATGATGTTTCTCACTTTGGTCCCAGCTCTCCACCCACAAGATCCCTGCAGCCAGTGGCCTGTCCTCCGCAGCAGAGAGCCCCGAGAAGCTCAGCCCTGGGTGCTGCCCAGGCACGGCTGGCGAGTACCAGCTCTGCAAGTACATAGTGAATCATGATCAAGAACTAAATGGTTACTGTTAATGAATATTGATCTAGTAGAGACCTGTTTTGCACTTTCAAACACTCCCCTACACTGGTAAGTACACATTTTTTCCGTTCCCGTGCACGTTCAGCACAGAACCTGCTGTGGCACCTGGAGCTCAGCAGTCACAGGCAATGGCCACCACAGCCCAATGCCAGGCAGCTCAGCTCAAACCAGTGCAGACTGTGCAGGTGGTGCTCCTCTAGTGCAGAACGAGATAAAGAGCCAAGGTGCACCACACCACTGGGGGAGCCTCAGCCGAGGGGTGTGCAATCCCACCATCCCATCAAAGGGCATCCTTAACCAGGATACACAAAGCAGGAATGCTCGGAGCATCCCAATACGCTGCCTTCGCTTGGAACCACGCAGAGGGAGGGGAGTGCAGTTCATGGGCTGCCTTAACATGTGAGACTATGCCTGGGTAACAGAGAACAATCCTTATTTAACAAAATTAACAAGAGAGAATTTTTCTTCCAAATGTTTGTTTTAGAGGATGAATCAGTACTCGAGCACGTGTTCAACCTGCATGATGATCTTGCTATTGCTAACTAAAGGCTGCTTGGCAAGCACTTTATATTATGTCTTTAATAATAGCAGCTGAAATGAATTTACCTAACGGGATGGATCTTTCATAAAAATTCTCGTACAAAATTATCAGAATTTTCTGTTTCAATAGCATAAGAAAAAGTCTGTAAAATATGTTGCCTTTGTCGTTTTAATTCCCCAGAATCCAGAAAGTCTTTAAAGGAGGAGTCAAGTATTTGGAGACCATCAGTCTACAGAACTAATTTAATCAGTTTCGCAACCCTCTTGCAGACTGATAAATACTGTTTTGCACTCAAACAAACAGAGCGTGGACTACACGTCAGTACAGTCAGCTCCGCTAGAACTCTGCATGTTTATTCTAGGTTTCTTATCTACAATCATCACATTTTTTATAGCGTTGCAATAAACTCACAATTTGTATCCATGCAACCAGGAACTTTCCTTCGTTATTACTGATATATCGGAACAA
Source organism: Nycticryphes semicollaris (assembly GCA_013400055.1). Lineage (NCBI taxonomy): Eukaryota > Metazoa > Chordata > Aves > Charadriiformes > Rostratulidae > Nycticryphes > Nycticryphes semicollaris. The sequence continues at coordinate 87,931 of VXBJ01002367.1, forward strand.
GAAAAATACTCTCTGATTAGTTCTCAAAATCCTTCTTAGAATACCATTACTATTATTTAACTAAGACTTAAAGGGACTTGCAGAACCAAGCTTTCTTGTTCCTAATTTTTGCAAAATTCCTTTGAATGTTAAGATTTACTAAACTTGATTACAACCTATTGTGCATGCAGAAGCACCGAAATAGCTCACAGAGTTATGGAATTTACCTTGCCTTTCATGAATAAGTAAAATATGTATTAAAAATTAGATAAACTGCAATGAAGACTATAAATTTCATTGCAGTAAATCTTTCTTTTGGGGGGACGGGTAGGTAAGGGTTATCTATGAACCTCATATGGGAAGCTGCAATACAAACGCTCCTTTCCTTCTGCTGGCCTTTGTCGCAGCTGATCTGTAAGAACAGGTTTCACTATATTTGTATTCTAATGCCAAAATTATTAACCAAATCCATTCATAAATGCATTTTAAGCATGAATGAGTCATATACGTGCTCACATCAGAAATATGAAACAGAAAATATCATAGGTGTTTTAGGTGTGTTGGTCTGGCATCTGCCTTGGGATATGTTTGTCTCATCGCTATGAGATTGGGCTTTTATCAAATAGCAGAATATTTTCAATTGTTTTCATAATTACCGAGTCAAGTCTGTCAGTTAGGATTCCTGTCAGAAATACGCAACTTACATCCATACTGATATATGTTAGGAAATTACTTTCAGGTTTAAAAATCACTTCTTTTTTTTTTTTTAATTCAAAAATATTAGAAGGAAGCATAATTGTGCTCCTTCTGGTTGCCATACAGCTTATCCTGCATCAAAAGGCTTGAGTGACATCAACGGTAATACCGGGCTTATGAGCGGTCATTGCATTACTTCTGATTATTTTAAGGTAGAGCATCCTAGTATCTCTGTAAATACAATAAAGTATCTGATAAAATAAGGCATTTGTGATTTTTCTCATCGCACTGCCCGTGACTCAGCCCAGCTTTCTCACAAGTGCATGTGCTTCTCTGTCGGCTAGAACAAACTTCTGAAGGTATCTCTCTAGGTTTACGTCTACACTAATTTCAAAGTCACTGTCTACTTTCTCTTCTCTCTCCTTGTGCAAGTTTGTACATCTTTATAATAACTTCTGATTAATTTATCACATAGTAAAGATTTTAAAAAATCATTATCCTTTTGATCTAAAAATCCTTATATTTCATCTTTAATATGTTCTTTTGAGAGGATCTTTCTGGAGAAGTTGCCACGTATGTTCTACTCCTCTGAGACATAACAGCAAAGCTCAAGTAAAACTTTAGGAGCTTCAAATCACATTTAAAATTGTTTTAAAAGTTTTGTTTCGTTTTTGTTTGCTAAGAAAAATGAGAGTACTATTGCAGTACGTGTGGCAGAAGCCTAACGAAAAGGAAATACATAAAACCAATAGTTGGAAGAGTCAAAATTTATCATCACGGAAATGATTTGAAACATTTCTAACATGCAGTTGTGTCGCGAACTAGACTCAAATAAGGAGGCGCAAAAGTAGAGAAAAGAAAAATATTGATTTCTTCAGACCTTTTTTCTAAGATGATCAGTATTTCTCTAAGACATTCTCTTCTTCCATCTTTTCAAGCCATGCGAAGAATTCATCATATGTTGTAAAAAAAACCCAACACCACCGACTTTGCACATTCATACTGTAATATTCTGGTTAATAAATACTGCTTTTAAGCCATCATGTGTGAAAGAAAACTAGGAGATTATATAGAACCACATTAACATTTAAACTCCTGGCACTATGTTATTTGGGGTTTTTTTTTTAAAAAAAAAGGAGAAAGGAAGAACAAATGGTCTTTCAGGCAGAGATTAGCAAATGCCATAATATTTTTACTAAGAATTAAAATGATGGGAGAAAAATATGGTGAAAAATACCGGTAAAAAAATGAAATAGCTAAAAACCCCCACGTTTAATACAAATTATCAGGGGACTGACCAAAACCATAGAAAGCCTGCAGCTACCTGGTCTAGCTACTTTACACGTCACCACATACAATTATTTTTTGTCTTAATGATGCTGTGAATTCCTCAGAACTGTGTTCAAATCCTCCCCCCACCAATTCCAGCCTTCAAGTTAAAGCACTGCAGTCCTGATCACACCCGGAATGTTTTTTCAGGATCTTCAGCAAAACAGCTGGACAGAGGATAAGACTGAGAACACTGATTATTACTGTCTGCCTGCTGTGGTTATAGGTCAGTCTTCTCGCATTTATCATAGGTTTCTTCCTTACTTTTTACTGCTTAAAAAAAAAATAAGCGCCAACAAAATATCCTAATTGTAATCACACAGACTGCCTTCATCTGCCCTGATATCTATGGAAAGAAAACGTAATTAACTGAACCCACCCAAAAATGTGAAAGCATACAGGAAATTCTGCTTTTTAATTAATAGAAATGTTCATTTGAAAGGATTAAATGGTGTTTTGTCACCTAAGAGAGCTGACAGAGCGCTCTGTTACATATCAACTGTCCTTCTTTCTGGGTGAGGGCATTCAGTTCACAAATAAAGAGTCCACAGGGGTGAGGGCACAAAGTCCAGACTCAGACAGAAGACAGGAGTGGAGCATTATCTAGTCCCAGAATTTAGAATTAAACTGGTGTGTACCTGTCTTCAGAGACTCTTGGGGAAGACAAAGTATAAGCCAAGAAATAAAGCATCTCAAAGAATAAAAACTGGCTAATTATCACAACAGAAGTGGTCTTGAAGTATGCAGTAATTATCCAGAAAATTAGATCTGGCAAATTAATCTAGACTATGAAGATTCTATGAGTCTTTGAGCAGCTACCCAGGGATATATTGACAGGACCAGCCACAGAAGGTTTATTATTTTACTATTTAATACTGAAAACGTAGAGGCCTGCACAAAGGAAGGAAACAAATGGAATTATTTACATATGGTGTTAGCTTTAGAGAGAACCATGAAATGCATAAAAATGAGAAAGAGAATAAAAATTCAAATATTTCTATCTCATTCAAAAATGTGTAACATAAATCCAAGTATTCAGTTCCTAGCAATCTTGTGGCATTCACTGACACATTAACCCCTCAAGGCCAGCACCGTAGAAGGTTTGTTATAGTATAAGAGGTTAATAAAATGAGCAACAGCATTTACATACATACATATCATCAAAAGTCAATTCTCTGTATTGCTATAGCATGCTTGCAAAAAAACAGCATACACATGTGGTTAGTAAAAGTATTGTACATGGGAGATTAGCACTGCTTCACAGCGGTGTGTTGTTTCATTGGGTGTCCTAAACCTGAGCATTCGAGGAGTTCTCTGTAACCTCAGTGGACTCCTCTTTACTTTGCACCTCATCTCCTCCTACTTCTTCTCACTCTCTCATCTTTTCACACTGCCGGTCACAGTCTTGGTCTTTACCTGATCCTTCCTACCTCACACCTTCTGCCTAAGCATTGTACAAAACTGTTTGGAAATAACTTTTTAGTGCAACTGTTAGCAATGTTGTGTTTTTCTTAGCAAAAAGAAGTTTTAAGGTGAAAAAAAAAAAAGAAGGAAAAAACCCATCAGTGCTACAAAAGAAACTCCATTCTGTTAAGCAGTTGTATGCATTCCCTTGTTTTGTCCTTATTCACACTATGCAATATAGCTTAAAGCTATAGAACTATGTGTGAGATACAAAAATAGCATGACTCCTTAAAAATAATTCCCCTCTTTTGAACGATAATTGGAAAGAGGACTAACTTGACTGTAATTCATCACATTTCAAGTTTACTAAATAGAAGTGCTCTATGGAAAACTGCTAAACCCATTTCTTATCTAGTACCACTCAAGCTTGTTTTTTTTTAATAGGAAACATTTCCCCCCTCCCCCCGCAGGAATCATGATTACTCATTCTTACAGCTCAGCATCTGAGGAAACAGAAGCTGTATTTTCACTCCTGAACGCTAATTTGATGTTGAGAAAAGTCCCTTAACCATTTGTGTGAAAAAATCCAACTGCTACCTTTCAATATTTCTGAATGACAGTCGTGGCTCTAAGCAAACAAATGATGCTCACATATTGTGCCTTGCCTACAGGCATGTTGTTATCATTGAATGATATTATGCCTTCTTACAAGATGGTATCTCAGTTTCAATAGGGCAAACATGGCAAGGGTGTATCAGTTTCCATAGGCGTCTTGAACTTCCTGGCAAATACAGTTTCATCAGCTGAAGGGTCCTCCTCTCCATATCAGCAATGTGCCACTGGAAAGTCTTACAACAACTTGAACAGTCAGCACCTTCTGAGATATTTATAACAACTTCAGAAATCACAAAAGCTATCCTTTCCATGGAACCGTTGCTCAGCTGTAAAATCTGTCCCAGAGAAATGTTATCTGAAGGCCCTTAATAGTACCAGCCTGCCTCTTCATAATTAAAAAGTAAAACACCTACTAAAACCTTCCTCTTCCACCCTAGCCTATAGGAAGAGAAGCTTAGTAAGTTCAGCTTTTCTTTGCACTTTCCTGGATAGCTACATTGTGTATTAGACCCCCTTAAGAAAATCCTGAAGGACAGAAGGTATGAGTTCATATTAGCTCTAACTACAGTCTGACACACTCAGTGAATGAACTGCACCTGTGACACATTCCAAGAATCAACTCATTTTCTTAGAGTCCAGCCTGTATAAATGCCTCTCAGACCCCCTTGCCTGACCACAGATGGATAGTCACTGTGCAGCCACAGACTGAGGTGGACAGTCAGTACACACAAGCCTAAGGCTCTCACACATTTATAGTATTAGGAAAGGGAACTTGAACTGGATGCCTTGAGGAGCCAGCACAGAGCACATCAGCAAGTTAATCTGTAGTAACTGTACCTCTTCCTGCAACTTCATTCACAAATAAAACTGTCTCTTCTGACATCAGCATTGCTCTGCTGCACTGTACTGCCTAGAAACTTGAGGTGATCTTCTCAGTAAGAACTGAGTGATGAAGAGTTTGTAGCAACTCAAGTGTAAGTGGTGTTAGTTAAATGTATTTACGGCACAAATACAAGTGGACAACACGGAAACAGCCTCTTTTTAGGACTTGGCTGTTCCAACTACTGCTCGATCTTCTGAAAGCGACAGCATCTGAAAATTGATTCTACACACAGCTCTGCTGCCAGTTGTGCAGATTATTCTCCATAATACCACTATTTCTTGCCAAAATTCAAGGGGTTTTAGCACAAGAATGTGGAAGATCACAGCAATGGCACCCTCTGGTGACAAACAGTAACACATTGTAATGAGATAAATGATTCAGCCTGGAAAAACATTTCAAGTTACTATTTCATGTAAACCTATTATATGGAAAGCATTTCTACAACAAGCTGCAAAATCCAGGTGGTTATTTTTAAGAACAATGAAAACTAACCTTCAACAGTAGGCAACTTGGCTGTAAAGGCCAGTTCTGCAAAACTTCCATCGCTCCGGTATCATCATGTCTTCCTTTCATGGTTTCTAGTCTAACCTGATGTTCTTTAACCATCAAATAGGCAAACTACACATCGAAAAAAACCCAGTCCTCTCTATTTTTATCATAGATGGTATTTCATGTTCACATACGGTTAAGATTTCAGCATGGTCTCTGTAGCTTTTGAGATGCTGAAGAACGTTGATGAGAGGTCTGCGAGCCAAAGACTTAACAGGCAAGTGTTTGGAAAGTGGACAAACAGCTGCTGGTAAGAAATCTCACACTTGATTCGAGAGGCAGAACTTCAACCTCCCTGAAGCACTGCCAATCACCCCCAGAGCTTCTTAAAGCAAGAGGGTCAGAGAGTCAGCAATTTCAAACGCTGCAGAAAGACAGAACGAATATATAGAAGAAGTATTACCCTTATCAATGTCAAAGAAGGAGACTCTCAGAGAATGTGTAAAAGCTTAAATTTAGCTGGAAGTTTTCTTTAATCTAGGTGAAATAAAGTGAAATTAAAAGTTAAGAAAATAGTTGAATTCCAGATTGCTTTTACAGTACCTAACAGAAGTAGTCCAATTCTGCCTGGAGCTTCTGCAAAAAGCTGAGTCAAAAGCCCCCACCTTTATGAGTAAAAACATAAAATTTGGGCTCATGAATTAGATTTCCTCTCCTCTGATCTAGGGAACAGAACTTACGGCACATCTTTGTCATTTACTACTTACCAGTAAAAAAAAGTTTTTTAATAAAAGAGAGTAAAGTAGTAACAGTCAGTTATTATGGGATTATTTAGTTTTCAACAAATTCTGTTTATTCTAACATATATAAAAAAATATATATAAAATTGGCACTAAAAGAGCTAATGTATAGTTTCATATCCACCTTCTAACAGAAGATAAATTCTATTCTACCTGAACAGAATGTTACGTTTCAACATCACATGAACAAGCAATTCAAATACAGTGTCTTCAGCAAGTTCCCAGATTATCTGAGAACAGTGTGTAGAGTGTAGATGCAAAGTATATAAAATAAAATATTTAGAAACAGTAATAATACTTAAAGAGCCATACACGTGAATGGTTGTAAACGTAATGGGAAACAGGCATTCATTGTACCATCAACAGTTTGTTGCTCAGACACAGGCCAAGCTTCACAAATGAAGGGTTGACTAGAAAAAACACGATGTACCTATGATCTAATTATTCACTCATCAGTGAAATATGTGAGTCTTTGTAATTAGAAAGATTATTAATAATGGAATATGCTACATGAGCAGAGGCGCCAGTATCCGGCTTAACAAATTTAGAGGAGGCTTTAGGTAAAATTTCACAGTCTTTTGAAAGTGAAGACAGGAAATAAATGTAATGAAGGGTTTCCTGTGATGTGTGCTTCAGTTTATGAGGGAAATGTGACATACATATTTTTTTTTTGTTTCACCATGATAAATTTTGTTAAACACCAGAACAGGCAAACCATCCTGCGAAGGTTTTATCACTCATCAGCCACTCACAATGCAGTTGTTACCAAGCTGGATTAACTTTATCAGATACATGTCTCTGCTACAGAAAAGTATAAAAAGGCATTATTCTAACTCGGTTATACTTTGAACAAAGGCCCTGCTGCTTGCTTACCTAAGTGACCTATATCATCTAAGTTTGCTTTACTAAAACTAATAACTGACAAACTGAATGATGTGATGTAATGGAGTTTTTGTTAAACACGGTTTCATCTTTCTGTCTAGTAGACAGAAAGGCTCATAATTAAAATATGAATTGAAAAATCTCACGGTTATTTTGAGAGATTTTTTAATAGCTCTCTGTGTCATGACCTTCACACACCAATGTAGATAGAGCTGCATGCAAAAGCTTTTTCCTCATGAATTCAGGAAAAAGGAAGACGACAGTTAGCCTCAGCAGTTTATGAATCCAGCTGCTGCACTATTTTTCAGGTAGCCTTAATTCACTAGCCTGTATTTCTGTTTTCTTCAGCTTCCTGGCTAAATACTGGCTTTTATTCCCCAGGCCTCAATTCCTGGTTGCCTTGGTTCATACAATTATGCAGGTAAGTAATCTAAAAAAGTCACTCTGAAGAGAAAGACTGCAAAATGGGACACAGCTTCAGCCAGGACCTCAGATGGTATTTGGACAAAAAGCACAATGGTCAAGGCCCAGCAGCTGGAGCACGGCACAGACTGTGGCAGAGGCAGTGGAACCACTAGAAATCAGAGAAACAACAGTTTACTAATGTTACAGACACTGAAGCCCTGACTCAAATGAACGGGTAAGAAGATTACAGACACCCACAGTATAAGACCTCGCCACACCACGTGCAACAGACTTCCCTTTTTATTTATGTACTTATTTATTCATTTACACTCCATCCATTTCTCCTTAATCAGGAGGGCTACAAATGCGTAGATCTGTGGGAGAATAAAACCTGAGATCCTGGTAGATCTGCTCAACCCCGAAATGAACAGAAAGTCCAATGGCTTTTTGGCTGCCAAATTGCTGAATGGTGCCTACAAGCATCTGAATGGCAAAAGGGCGTTTTTTCACCCTTTCAGGCCACCTAACCAGAGCTGTCACTATTGCCACATCTGCATCCTTACTCTCTACAGTATCACCAAACACTGCGTTCCAGACAGTATCCATTTAGCTCTTTCAATATACCTGGTATGTTTAGCACTACTTCTGTCACATCACCCCACTGACCTGCACTATGGTTTTATCGGGTTACCCTGAAATGTTAACAACAGTTTAAGATTTTATATACTGTCATTTCATATTCTTGTCTTCCACAGGGCTATAAAGTTTACCAGTACTACATACCCATTTTTTTGTCCTTAACTCCATCATCTAGCCTCCCCCTGCACTGAATGCGTAAGCCATTTACCTGGACAAAATTACAGTTGATGTGTAGTTAAGTCTTTAAAAGTCGTTCCTGTTAGTCAATTCCCTCATTAGGAAACCACTTCCTATCACAAGTGCCCTCAGGTTTGGAGAGCACATCAAAATTGGATCCACTTAAGCAACCGAGCTTTGATATTGTGCTTAATGATTTGCTAAATTTGTCATTTACAAAGTACTTTCCAAGCCTTCCTAAGGAAGAGATGAAGTATGCCCATGCACGAGCTAACCTCCCAAGCACCCCTTCCCGAGAAGTCTAGTTGATGTATGACGTACGTGATTCCATTTTCTGCGTCTATGACATTTCCTTTAAATCTCATCATTTCCTTAGGACCATCTGGACACTTTCTCAGCTATGAATGGATCGTGCAACTGTGGCAGCTCTTCCTCTCTTCTCTTTCATATCTGTCCCTGCTGCTGTTTCCAAGTTACCTGGCTTGATCTGGGAGGGAAATGGGCACAATGTCCCCAGACAGTGCTACAAGCTGGAATTAGTGCTCCACTATGCTAAGCCCACAGTCTAATAAGCAGTAAGCCTACAGCTTCCCTGCTTCTTCTTGTACACAAAGTATAGATGTACTATCTCAAAATCAACAATGTACATTATCTCCTCCTGCCCCCATTTAAATACTACACTGATCTCCTCCAACCATATTGCTGCTAGTTAAGCACCTCATTTTTACAAAGAAAGTATTTCCCATAGGTGAAAGTGAATATTTCTTAGTAACAATACTTAGAAAGTAAGCTTCATCTCCCACTTTTTTAACCCAAATGGAATTCTGTCACCAAGAAGGTTAAAACCTACTTTCTAACTGGTCTTACCACTCCAGAGACATGAGCATACACACAACAAAACCAAAATCTTCTCAAGAGTAGAATCAGAGTTTCACCATAACCTTTTCTGCAAATTACCAAGTGTGAAATACAAAGCTGAATAAAAATTAAAGTAATAAAATATTGAGAACAACATGTCGAACTGTAAACAGTAAAAGTAAGAAAATTAATTCCTCAGCTGTCATTTGTCCGGTGCCTCTTCGTAAACCCATCTCATGCAGTAATATCTTTTCCATTTTAAGTCTCAATGTAATATTCAACAACATCCCAGGAAAAGCCCTGATTATACTGCTCATAAAAATTGAAGCATCTCTACAAAGTGAAGTCAGTTTGAATTATGGGGTGGGTTTTGGCTTGGTTTTGGTTTTTGTTTTTTTTTTACTTTACACATGCACGTGAGAAATGAAATCACTGTATCAAATCACTAATGATAACTTCATAGCAGCAGCAAGAATGGAAAATACTATTTCCCAATTTTTTTCTTAAGATTTGATCAGAAGTATGACACATAAATACAGTTTCTCATATTTTATCTTACAATTTTCTTGACTTCATTTTACTTTATTAATGGTACTCTATTTTTTTGTAAGAAGTGACATACACACATGGCACTTCTAATCACTACAATAAAAAGAGGGAAAGTGCATGGCAGGCACTACTGCATTCAATTGTTTCACTCCCAAGGTTCATTCCAGTAACGCATCACTATTCCACACCTCACCAGGTACAGCTGGGCTATCACCACAGAAATGGTTCCATACATTTCCATACATTCAACACTAGTAGTTTCTCATGGACATTACCTACAAAGAGTTACCAAAACCACAGTGGTTTATTGTGGATTCATTTAAAGCAAACGTATGCGTTACCACAGCACGACCTTGAACTATTTCCCTTGTTTTGTTAAAGTTTAACATTGCTTTATTATTGCTTTATTTCTTCCCATTCGTTCTTGTCTTGCCGTCCATTCACATTCAGAATCTCTACTAGTAAGACAGAAAGCATTCCTCGATCGTCTTTTTTGGTCTGGCTTCATTTTAATAACACCATTTCGGTTCTGGAAGTTCTCCTCCTCCCCCAAGATATCCTTTTTTTTTTTTTTTTTTTTTCCCCTGACACACAAATGCAAAAAAGAAACACCTTGTTTGATATGAAAATATCATAGAAGAAAACTCATTATAAACACTTTATGTTATGTCCCATTCTACCAGGGATATTCTCCATTATATCCAATAACTTAAGGTAACAACATTCTACCAAATAAAAATAGTCACCAGCACCACTCCAGATGTTTTCCCTTTTACAACAGGAGAATTAACATGATTAAATTCTAATCAGACCCAAAGCCCTCCTTTTGCATTCTCTTTGGGTCTGGTAGTTCTTTTCAGCACTCTGAGATATTACTGAGATTGCTCTGAGTTTACATGCTATTTTTCTGTTCGCCTTTTCTCTACCTAGGATTACATTTTCTTTTATACATTACTAGTCTTAGCTTTTCACTCTCATCTGTCTAAAGTCAGTTGAGTTTAATGGCCTCCAAACCAGCTTGTAACTGGTCATTCAATAACAGTGAAGCCAGGAAAAGAGAAAACTGGAGACCTGTTGCAAAGTACATCAATTCTCCTTAATTATGACCATTCTGTTTTCAGGAATTCTTAAATGAAAAGCTACACTAATTTACAACAGGTTTTACATTTTTGAGAAGAACATAATTTTCAACTCAACTTAAAAAAAAATATTAAAAATCAAGAATAATTGTTCTACTTTAACAAAAAAAAAAAAAAAGGAAAAAAAAATTGCTGTGGAAGGGTTCTTGCTTCAGGGTCAGGACCTAACCATTATCAGTACCTAAGCTTTACTCTGGAAACGGCAATACTGTTGGCTTAGGAGAGAACACGTGACAACTGATGACAAACACTGCTTTTGAAAAGTTTTTTTGTGATGTTTTGGGATAAAGTTCCAGAATTTAATAAAAGGAAAGGAAAAATAAACATTTAAGCAGGAACTCTCTGGTCTACCCCCTACACTCTGTACCTATGGGTCCTTGCAAATAATTTCCTCTGCAAATCTGGCACGTGACTTCAGAGATGAGCTCTATTTCTAATTGACTCTAAATTTCTATGTACCACAAAAAGACTTATTTACTTAAATCTCACAACTCATTATGTCACATGGAACAACTGAATATATCATGTTAAATTTGGTGACAGATTTGCTGTTATAGATTCATATTGCTATGTCTAAAGTAGAGATGACCAGATTGAGACACTACTAAAAGCTGGGAGATATGGTAAGAATTTAGAGGCTGACCAGACTTGTGAAAGTAAAAGTGTTGCTTTCTAAACTGGATTTTCAATGAGTTGTTTTGTTAGGAAGAATTTTAGTATAACAAGTAAAATATTGAATTTAAATAAATTTCCATTACTTAAATTTATCTACAAGCATGTCAAACCTGCTAATGTTTCAAGGCTCACAGAATTGTAATGTATGATAAAATTAAATCATACTAAATCTAGAAGTGCAGAAAACGGTCATAGGCTTTGTGAATGGGTTTGAATGGGAACAAAATCAGATTGTTAGAGCAAATTTTACAAATTAAGCCTCCTCAGAGCTACTTAAAGATGTCCTGAAGATGACAAAATAGATTTACTATGACAAGAAAAGTGAGAGGTATGGTTTGCTGCTGTTGGGATATAAATTTTGATAGCATCTCAGTATTTAAAAAAAAAAAATCACCTTTTGGAGCTAAACACAACAGTTGAACTGTATCAGGGGGAAAAGCTGCAATAGCACTTTACATACATTCTGTAGTCTATGCATCACGAGTTCCCTCTAATATTGCTAGGCATAAATGGATAAAATCTCACACCAAGAAATGTCTTGTTTTATGCCACCATCCTGCAAATCTGAAACCACGTATCAGAGAGCAAATTTCTCTTGAAGTATAGATTCCCGTTACCTCCTCTTCAAGACGAATACCTAGCAGGTTATCGATCTGCTTCTGAAGGACACAGTGTTTATTATGTAGGAAACCACTGCTGGGCACAAGCGTGAGAAATTAATGATGGTTTCGTAAGTGTCCACACTGTGGTGCTGAACCAGTGGGGCAACTGTCAATCTATATGATAATGCATCCCAAAACTTCATAAAATCAGTGATGTGAAGAAACATTGATTTTTGAGCTAACCAGGATCTGTGAGAGAGTAAAACTAAAAAGTTTACTGAAGTTAACACCTCTGTGTATATAATAGTTGCTTCGTTCTTGTGTATTTTTTAAACGCACAGAAGCCCTTAACACACAAACCCTTCCAAGTAAAAATGAATTCCACATACTACTGCTTTATTTCTTGCGTGCTTTTTGATCTTGTCCTTCTTTCTCTTATTAACATCATTGTTAGAAAAAATACCTATTGACAAGGGATTCACTGCACTGTATAGCAAATTACTGAATACTAAGCCTGTTACAAGAAGGAAAACAAAATGCAAGCGAACAGCCTCCTCCTTTCATCAGTGTCTGCAACAGTGTGCATGGAAGTAGGCCCCGAGATTAAATTTTCTTAGATGCAATGTGTGGCACAGTGGCTTCCACTGACATGGCGACCGTCACCTCCAGAGAAGTGAATTCATGCTACAGATGCAAATCCCAACCCTCCATAATGCCACAGATTCAATTAGTAATGTTTTTTATTTGAGATTACGCCCAGTAGCCTCATCAAATCTACACTAGAGTCAATGGAAGTTGTCATATTGGCATTATTAAAAATAAAAAGGAAAGATCAATTAATCATTCACCAATTCTTCTTAAAATACTGGCTTCCTTGTATGCATCATTATAAGTAAATATACATTTCCTCTTTTGTTTTGATGAAGAAATGTATCCTGCTACGCCTATGGAGAGGAAAGATTGCTTGAAGATTCAATTTAAATCAACCATAAGCGACTGCTGTTACTAACCAAATCAATTGTACTTTTCTGATTTTTTTTTCCATCAATATAAAAACTGTGATTTTCTTTTGCCTTGTTTGCTTTGATAAGCAGTTGCTTGTGTTTCTAGTGCCTAGCACATCAGCTTAGCTGTAACTGAAACAACTGCCAGTAGGTAAATTGAGGAGTCTAAAGTAAACATCTCCATGCAATAAAAACATAACAAATTTATTTTATCACAAGAAATGTGAGTAGCAGAGAGCTGGTTTCATTAGCTGGTATCAGCTGCCTGAATAGTTGCTCTGAGGGTATAATGTTAGGGAGGTTCCCCTTCACCTTCTCAGAACAGAAAGCATCAAACCCTTTAGTTCAACCAAGCTGAGTTTGCGCTTTCACCACCCTAAAGGATGGAGGACAAATTCCTGCAAATCCCTTTTTACTGTTTTTCCTCTACAGTTTTATTTAAAAATACGTGAGCGCAGAAACTTCCCCAGGCAAATATTTTTAGCTGACGGGTATGAAGGACATGAATTAGGGTTATAGGAAAGGAGAATTGGCTTAATCTAGTTTACTCTAAGAATCAAGTGACGTCTAGGTGTTTTTTCACAAATTATAGTTGCACCATCTAAAGTCTTATTTTCATGACCTTCATAAACTATACTAAACAGACGTCCTTTGCCGCAGTTGGATTCAAAGGTTTGCTTTTTAACAGCCTCCCAATACTTACCAATAAGCAAACAGAAAATTAATTTCATTTTTCTACAACGTCAAAAACATGAAAAACCCCACAAAATTACATCTGATTGTCACAAATTAGCACCATTGTTACAGTTAGGAGCATACTGTAGATTATTAATATTACTTCAAGTTGTGTATGAAAATGACATATGAGAAACTATTTCTCAAAAAATGTCTTTCTGCTTCTCATCATTAAATTTAATGCACTCTAAGCACAAACTTCTGTGAAGGATTATTGCACGGAAAGTGAATTGTAAGATAAAACAGAGCATATATTATAGGATATACAAGTAATAGAGTTTCTGATACCGATGCTAAAAAAAAAACCAAAACCCAACATTAAAGAGCAGCTTTAGTCAAACTGAGAAAGAAAAGTGAAAAAAATCACCTTTAAAAGAATACTCATGTATTTTTAAGCACGATCACATTCTCATACATGTGCATGAAGAACATATTGAAGAAAAAGGCCTACCGTTTTCCTCGTCTGACTTATTCTCATTGTCGGAGTCGGTAAGCGTGAGCGCTGAGTTTTCACGACTTGACAGCCCGGAACTGCGCCTGGATTTGATCCCTCTTCCCCACAGCCGGATGGCATGCTCCGGAGACATCCCTCCCTCTGTGTCCGAGTCGGCGTCAGAGCCTGTGCTCAAGGAATAGCCTTGATGGAGAATTCCTATGTCTGAGCAGTAGCCGCTTCGATGGGGAGAGGGCTCACAGATTCCTAGCTCTGCAAGTGTGAAGTTTGTTCCTAGAGGGCAATTAAAAAAAAAAAAAAATCAATTAAATAATTTAAAAGCCAGGGGATTGATTTATTTTAAGTTTGAAAATAACAGACCTTTCCAATTTCTCTTAATTATGCTGTATGCCAAGTCTTTGTAATGAATTACATAGAGAGATCTCTGGTGCACAGATCTAGCAAGACAAAACTAAAGCATACTGAATATAGTTAAAATGGATTAAATACACCAAAAAAAGGTAGGAAAGGTCTCTAAATTTTAGGTTATCATTTTGGCCCCAACTAACTAATCACTATAGTATGTAATTAACATAAAGCTCATGGCAAGTCTTAGTGACATGACCTGCTCTATTACGTATCCAACTTTGTATTTGTAGGATCAGAGCATGAGCTTGGAAGTTGAGCAGTTGCTTACTCAAAAAGATTAAGTTTTTTCTTATGAAGCAAATTTTCTCATAGACGAGTCTTCCGTATAGATAGGACATTTACTTCTACTAGTCAGATGGTTTCCTATTTCATGGAAAATAAGCACTTATTTGGGAAAAGCAGAGTTTACAGATCAGGATCACTTGTAAGAATGCAAATCTATCGGGGGTGTAACACGAAACCTTGTCACCAGTTTTGCACTTTTACATTTGGTGAGATTGGTAGTTTAATATCTGCTCCAGAAATCCAGCTAGACCTTAATCACTGTATCTGCTTTCTACCTTTTTTTCCCCATATTCAAGTAGAAAGTGTGCATCAACACCAAATCAGCAGGTCACTGCCTTTCGAGGCAAAACTTTCAGGAACAATGTCAAAACATGTGACCTTTAGCAGTTAATAACCACTCAGTGGACAAAGCCTCATACATTTTTAAAGCACATGGAGTACCCCAGGGTTCTCAGAAAGTATAGACTCGCTGGCTGATTTCTGCTTATGTATTTGTTTCCTACAGTAATGAACAGCATGGTAAAAAAAAATTAGAGGGAAATATTCACCGGTCTCTAAGGCTTTCAAAGGCTTTGAAAAGCCAAGTCCTTTTAGCTTTCTTACATTGTGCTGAAAATGAAGAACAAAGACAGACTGAAGTCACTGGTAGTGTAACTGCCAATTATTTAATTAATTTCCTAATTCAGAGGGAAACTAGATCTATGGTCTGTGTTTCTAAAATGGTAGTTTTATGTTGTCCGAAAGCAGCTTATATTTTCTCCTCTTCCTCTATACATTTATCAGAATGAAGCTATGCTCTAGAAGTTCATGCACTAAATAAAAACCACTCTTAAATGACTTCTATTAATAAAGACATTAACTGGATTTATAGTTTATTTTTAGACTATGACATCTTCTTTCATAGATTAGCCAGGAAAGATGATACAGTATTAAATGAATCTGGTTCATCTATCCGTATCATCCCTCTCCAGCCTCACACCTTGCTATTAGAGCATTTTCTGGATATGGGATGTGTGCAAACATCTACAGAAAGTAACACTGGGCCCTACTTAACATTTATCTCTAGAGATCAGCCGTTAAAGGAAGGTGATTGATTTCTTCACCCAGCACTGGCGACTGGCTCTTTCACCCCTGGGATAACCAGGGCACAGGCCGGCAGCAAGTGTGGCCAACAACATCAGGTACCACCGGAGGCGTTTAAAGAAAGGAAGCATTTAGCGGCAATGTTTGAAAAGAATATAAAAAGGCTGACATCAAAAAAGTCTGCTCTCTCATCAACACCAAATAAACCCAAACCCTCCTGGTTAGAAGCGCATTTTAACTTGCCTTCTACTATTTATTCCAGTAATCAGAAATTTTGTGGTTTGGTCAAAAGCAATGAACTGAACAGTCCTAAAAATGAGCTTCTCAAGAGCACTTCAGTCAAGAGATTTTGTGCCTTTTTGTTTTTTTAAATAAGTCAAGAGCTCTGGCATGACAGAAGAAGTTACTTTTAAAGAAAATGTAAATTTTCATCATGTGCAATTTCAGTAGAAGACATTTAACAAAACCAGCCTGATTAATTAGTTTTGTTTCAGCCATATTAGCAAGCTGACCTTAGACTCATTAAAAACTAAGGTCAAAATCAACCTCAAATATAAAACACATATAGAAAATAGAGTGAACTGACCTACACAGGTTGAGTGCACGTTGACATTAGATACCTGTTAAAATTACCAAACTCATCATGAAAGTGAAGTTTTTCAAGTTTTCTTGTTTGCTGGTGACATAAATGTCTACAAAGACACATCAATTATTAATATATTAGCTTAATTAAGCTGGTTTACATACAGAGTAAAACATTTTAATGATATCCCTGGATTTTAACAGCCATTACAAGCCCAGATGATTTCACTCTGATTAGCATCCTGTACTGATGTAAAATCTGACTATAACGTCTGATGCAAAAAGCAATCTTCAGAGAAATTCTTATTTTTTTATCTGAGGAAAATGGAAGAAAAATATAGTATTTGCAGAATTCATTATACCATGAGTTTTACTGTCTGAGACCTTGACATTTTCAGAAAACATGGAGAAAAAAGGTTTGAAAACTGACCAAATTAAGAAATTTGAGAAGTGGATCAGAACAAAAGGAATCAGCCTCTGAGCCCCTGGGAAAGGATTTTCTATGCTGCTTCTCAGAAATCTCCTTACAGTCTTACTACAGAAAATCTCAAGCATCCTGATGCTAGACATGAAATATTCTAGAGATTTCCCTCTATAGCAAAACGATGTTCTTGTCTGGTAGACTAATTTAGTTTTATTTATTAATTTTCAGCGTTTGCTTCTGCAAAGTATCATTTGAGAATGTTCTGTAAGCCAGCATACAATAGCAAAATAACTTGTCCTTGCATAACCACGGATAACCACAGAACAACGTATTTTGGAGATGTTTCTCACACCTATATACATAGATTTTATATATGCATACATATAAAAAAGCATTTTTACACATATATGTTATACTTAAATATACAAAAGTGTATCTATATATATTGCACTTCCTGATATCTTCATATCCTTTAGTTTACTGTAAAATCTGAGAAAAAGGAGACAGAAACATTATCGTTATGTTTTCTAGATGTTTTCTTGATCTGGTTCATATTCTTCTACATGCCTTGTTTCCCTGAAATGAAACTGTCCATATCTCTTTAATAACATATGAACTACTTTCACTAATATAATATCCTCTTATTTGCTCAGCCATTATCGCGCATTAAAGCATTAATGGCATTAGTGGACCACCCTTGTAAATTCACAGAGAATAAATGCAGTTCTGGATGCACAGAAATCATTTACTGAATACTTCATAGCAGAAAGAACTCTACATCTACTTTGCAAATAAAGTACAGTCCCACAAATAATGAGAAAATATCTAACTTATTTCATAGCCTCTCATACTGGCAGAACGCTCCACATGGGATCCTGATGACAGAAAGGTCACCACGAACAATGCAGCCTTCCTCGCCCCCACTGCCAGTAGAAATTATAGCACCTACAAGCTGGAGAAAAGAAACACAGACGCAGCATGGCCTGGGGTTAAGATTTACTGTCTCCTTCCAGAAGTAACTTCCTTAGAGCTCTTTAGGTGATTAGGTGATCAAGCAAATCAAGACCTCCTAGAAGCGAAGTGAAGGAAAGAAGGGAGCAGTACCTACTGCTTCCACACCCTGGGAATTCAGATGGTACTACTGGGTATTCCCAGGGAGCCATCTACTCCCTGAGTTAAAATGAACTACTAGCACTAGCAGTCATGGCAGATGGATGGCCTTGTACAGTGTTATACAGCAAACTCTATCTCTAGGGCTTCTACGGAGTTAAAAGTAACTGCATTTTACTGGAACTTCATTTGCAAAGCAGGATTGAAATGTGCAGGCAGAATCTATTCTTGCACATTCAAAACTTAAGGGTGTTTTCTTTCAGATTCCTGTAGCATCTCCTAACATCACTGGTGATACTACGTGAAGGAGATAAATAACATCAGATCCTTATTGGTGGAAAAGGAAGAAAATTTCCTCTCAGAGAATATGTCGCCACAAAGTCACAAGGTTTTTTGCTTTTTCAGATGCAACAGAGCTTAACCAGCCTCCATCCCCAGTCCCTTCATCTCCAATTGCAGAAATCACCAGACCATTCTCATTAAAGAAAAGCAGTTAATACCCGCTGTTCCCTTAAGGTGTATGTAATCTCTCATACAAAGCTAGAGCAGTAACATACTAGTTTAGAAGTGTAACATTACGTTATGTACTTGATCATCATTGCCCATAATCTACATGCTGTGAATAGTCTCTCAATAGAATAGAAAAGATGTTTTCCTTTTAATTAGCACATTACTTCTATTATCTTCGGAGTGCTTTCCCTTTTACAGAAATTTACTACTTAGGTTATTTAGTATATAAATATGTACTAAAAGCGTGTTTAATTCAACGATGCACAATTCTACTCATTATCTCACTCAAGACTATAAAGCATTACCATGTGAGCAAAGGTTATTTCCACCTAACCTCTAGGCAGAGGTCTCATTTGGGTAATTACAAATTGCATGAATTGCCCGTCTGAAGATTAATCTAATCCAGCTGTGATCGCTACAAGATGCCTCAGAGGAAGCTATCTGAAACCAGTAACACACAGATATGACAAATTTGCCTTCAACACGAGATCAGCAGTACAAAACTGGGCTAAGTCTAAAATCAAAAGGCTAATATCACTGACTTTCTTTGCTACTATAATCGGTTACAACAAGTAAGGATAACAGGAATTCGTTTAAACGTTCTATCCTTCCTCAAATTTTTTGTTATGTTCACAGCTAGAATGATTTTTGCTGGCACAAGTTCTGCAATTTAGCTCCAATCTGTGGTAGATGAAGAGGTCGTTCTTCTGAACAAACTCTGATGCACACTTAGGTTTTCTCATTTCTTTATGCATTCATTTATTATAATGACTGCGAGAGCAGATGATTAAAATCTCATTCTTTTATTCACTTACTGTACACATTTTTAACATTTAACCTTTATAATCATCTTCCTTACCCAATAAATAACTGCCATCTTTTTAATCCTTCTTTATATTTCACCTGCCTCAAAACTATTCTATTTTCACGGTTAAAAATCCTGTTCTACAAAATGTTTTACTTAACTTTGTTTCTAATTCTACACATTCAGATACTCCAAACAGACTCCAAACCTAAGCTGAGGGATAACTACTGTTTTCCTGTATTTTGGAAGCTTTCCACTGTTTTATTTATGATTTCTGTAAAAAACTATAATAATTTAAGCCCTTTCTTTTATAACTGTCTCCTTCCACCCCACCCTTGATATATCATCATAAAACACAATGCATCTTTCTGGTGGTTTAAATATACTTGTATCAGCAGTCTCTTGTCTGTGCAACTTAGAGGAATTTTAACCACGTAATCACAACGACTAGTCACTGTGGCAAATTCAGTATTAGCATGAAACACACCTGGAAAGTTCTCTCTCATCACATTATTGATATTACAACAACTGCAATATTCCTTTTTTTGAAGGAAGCACAAACTCAAAAAGAAAAGCCCAAGGAAAGGATAAGCTCTTCTTCCACAGAGATCCCACCAAGCAGAGGAAAAATGCCGTGCCTGGGGAGACTGGGCAGGAAAGAGGAGATACTGACCATCCTAGCCATGAGACTCATCAACCTGCTCCAGGTTTATCAGCTCGTTTCCCAAACTCTCCCCACTCTCCCCCTTCTAATATTCACAAATGTTTTTACATAAATTGAACTGTTTGCCTCAACTCTCCTAACATTCCTATTTCCTAACAATTTCTCCCTGATACTAATTTTTTCCTTTCCCTAGCATGGGGAAGGGACACTGGAAGCTTCCCGTGGAAGAAAATTCCCACTGATCAAACAATAAAAATACCACATTGATTCCTTAGAAAATTGAAAATAACAATAATGAGCAAGCTATACCTTGGTCTAAGTTTTAAAAATCCATAGCTCGAGGTTAACAATAGCAGGGCTTCCTACACTTTTCTGTTTCTGCCTACTAAGAAGATTCGCAGATGACATATTTTCAGTTAAAATTATTAAATTCCAGGTATTGCTAGTCAGGGAAGCTAATCATTTTATAACTAAGTGAATGTGAACTTTAACCACTTAATGATGATAAATCCTCCTCTCGTGTAACGCGTTTGAGACAAGTGCATCAGGAAATGCTTTACAGATGTAAGTGAGAACTATGAGAATACCAGAGAGGTCTTGATGCCCACCTCCATCGTGCAGTGACCCAGCCCATATGTGTGTACATACATGCACACACCCCCCACTCGGTAATACTTGATTAGCACACAGGTAACAAATGTGGAGATTTAACAGAAACACAATGGTTTTCATAAAAGTAAAACTCTGGCAGTCTCGCTCGGTCCCTTCTGCAGCAAACTGACTCAAAGCAGCAAACAGAAATCCACACACACATTACCAACACGTGGCTTGAATTTGAAATGTATTTTTTAGCTTCTCTCATCAATGACAGCAAAATCCTTTAATTGTCTTTTTTATAATCCTCTTTCTGCCTTGCTTCTTTCTGAGGCGGAGATCCCCAAGCCCAATACCAGCATACAGATGCTTCCCTTTTTGGCAATAAGTCTGTGGACAGTATTGATACAGTAGATTGATACCCACTTAAAAAAAGAAGGGTTACAAAAACCAGGCACCTAATAAGATTTCGTTCTAACTCACAATATTGTATAATTTTCATTGATATGACTGAATTCTATTTTTTCAGTAAAATTTCCTCCTGCAGTGATGTGACCGGAGCCACTCTTGGTTTTTTTTTTAACTTCCTCATTCAGTCTTTATATACCAAATAGGGAATACAGCATTTTTTAATTACTTCATACACATTGCCTATGGTTGTGTTGAATGTAGTCTCTCAGAAGATGTCAAATTACTTTATTTACCTTTACCTCCTTGTGAGGTGAGCTTTGATCATCCCCATTTTATAGCTTTAAACTAAGGAAAGGTAGAATAGAACAGCCTCTTTTCAGAGAACACACTGATTTTGGCAGAACGAGTACCATGTGAAAATTAGATTTCTGGTATCACCTTACAGTGATGAACTCTATTTAATGATATGCTGGTTTAGGGCAAAGTACACATTTATTGTTTTCTCCTCAAATACCCATCTCGATTAAGGACAAAATCAGATTCGGGAGCACAAGAGGATGAAGCTAGGTCACAAGCATGATTATTATTTATTACCTACCCAAGAAATCCCAGGTTAAAATGTAATTCCTCAGGCTAACGTTTTAGTTTCTCAGGCAATCTTTGATTTATTTTAAGTATTCCAACTTTTCCAAGCACTGATGAATGGTACAAGGAGAAGAGCTTCACTTATTACAAAGGGATATGTTCTTCCTACAGATCTGTCCATTCCAAAACCTGAAGGGGACAGGAAAATAAGTAGGCAATTCTATCCGCAATTGCTCTGCTCTCCTCTGCTGCTTTGCTTTTCTGCATTCTGCCTAGGTGAGCTTCTCCTCCTCCTCTTCCTCGCTGACCAAGTGCCAGTAGAAAGCAAAGTCAGGGCTGAGCCTCCCCCTGTTATTCCCCGAGTCGGCGCCGGGCAGCAGCGCAGCAAGAACAGCCCTGGGCAAGATCTGCTGAGACCTGACCCCACTGGCCTGGCAGCAGCTCCCTGGCTCAGGTGCCACCTTCCGTCCCTTCTACAGGCAAACCCCAGTAACTCCATCAGGTTTCAGCAGAGATCCACAGACAGACAGCGGGGATACAGTTTCCCAAGTTGGAATCTCTGATTCAAAGGATGGAGAGACTTTAGCTTAACTGACACAATGGTCAGCTGATGTTTTCACTGCAGGCAAAACAACGGATTTTCTCTAGCATCGTTCTCAGAACCAGTTCTCCAAGCAAACCAACCCAAAGCAGACAGAACCCGTGGTAGATTTAAACCTAAATAGTTTGATCTAACAAAGTTTGGAGGTGTTATTGTAATGTATATAAACTCAAGTACACACGACATCAACATGCAAATAAGATCTTCCTTTCTCAAAGCAACTTCAGGCCTCTCCACACACCCACTTATCTCTAATGAAATGTATCAGCTGGCAATGACTGCTCCGTGATCAAAATCAGATTAAAAACCTACAGGGTTTTGTGTGCTAAACATGCACAATGCGTACCTGTATTTGCATGTCTATGTCCCATGTCAATGATGGCTCCCTGGGCAACCTCCAGCATCAGAACAAAAAATCCGCTCTTTTTAGGGCTACTTACTGTCTACTAAGACCAGGAGTATGACCAGGAACCTAAAACAACTCCAATCCCATTTTCTGCACTTTTTGTTCAAGTGACAAGAAAACATGAGAAATTTCTTACGTTTGTAACTACAACTATGCACTTTTTTCCCCCCACTCTGTGAATAAGACACTTCAGCATCCTGAAATGAGTTGTGCCATGTTACTCATGCCAAAATGCATTGACTAAGTACAAAGGTAACAACCAGGCTGTTGCGCAGCACTGGGGGCTTAGCAGGAGCTAACTTCCACATATTAAAAAGAAAGCCTGAAAGCAACCCACAAAAACTGTGTCTGGGGGACATAAATAGCACAAATTTTGGTCTTTTTCTCTGTGTCCTGTAGACAACTCCACTGTGCGACCATGACTCTCCAAATAATCTAGTGCACCTCTGCAGTGACAAATGGTGCATTTGGGGGATAAAATCTGTACCACTTCACAGCTACGTGCTGTGATACAATCCAACAAAAATGTGGTTATCAATGACTAAAATTCAGTTCCTATTACATTTTCTTTTGCAAGCAGCAAAGATCAGAACACGAAGCTTCACGACAAGTAATGAGGTTCTTGCTGAAAACTTCCCAGCTCCAGTCAAAACACCATCAAAGCAGCAGTGGTGTCTGGTGGCGGGGGTGGGGGGGTGTGTCAGATTAGGGTTTCTTTGGATGGAGTCCTATGAAAACAAGTTAGAGTGCATATTTTCTATTCCCAGTCCAAAAGGACTCAAAGTATGGAATAATTTTGATATATGCCTGTTTCCTTTTTAGAGATCATGAATGTTTATATAAAACTCACCACAGAAGTACCAAAAATATTAAGAATATACTGCATTTGTGTACATAAAGTGGCAGCTACCACAGAAGAACACAGAAAGAATTATTTCCAAATTTCTTTTTCACATTAAACAACCTGCTCAACATCTGATAACACCTCTTATCCCACTACCATAGTATTTTCCTATGAAGAAATAACAAATGCCGGTCCGTAGGAAACGGAACTTCAAAGTGGAGTCAGGTTTAAAGACAGTATAAGGAGAATGACGTGCCACCCCAATAGAGAAGAGCTAGCATTTAGTACCTGTACTAACTATCCGTGTTTGAAATGCACAGTTAGGCTCATCTGGCACAATGAAACCAATAATTAGGTCACGGTACCCACATAACCTAAAATCTTAGTTTCCACCACTAAAAAAAATGGTATTTTGCATTCTAGTTGAGCTCACAAAGATGCTGGTCTTTTGTTATAAAAAACAGTTGAACTCTGTCAGAAAAGGACAGTGAGTTCTCCTTGGTCTCCACAAAACCATAAACATGTAGATATGAGTACTTTTGTATCAAATCAGCTACTAATCTTCATCGACACACAAATCTGAGTTCAATTATTAAGAAAGATTTCTATGAAAATCTGTAGGAAACTAGCAGTGCATAAATTAGCTGGTGATAATTTGTTGAATTCACAAAAAGCCTTTTATTTTTATACTGCTAAATCAAGATTTAAAAAGCAGTAAGAAGTAAACCACCTTTCATGACTTGATAAATACACTGTGCTCTCAAGAAACGGTAGAAGTCACAGGTAATAAGCTTTCATACCTTCATAACTGTTTAATTGGGAACTCTCAAAAAACCTGAATCAGCTGTCATCACAGACGAAACCTTAATTGTTTTCTTTTATACCTTGCTTCACAAGTTAGGAACACGGATACTCCATATTTTATGAAGGTCCCCAGGCACATATAAAGATTTCGTAGCACTAGCAGCTGTCAGCTGTTTAGTTACAAGGTGCTTCTTCACTGTAAACACCATGTCACCCAGAAATAATGGTCATGTAAATTGCCTTCTGTACAGTAGAATAAGAGAAGTTTAGGCCATTGTTTGACTCACAACTTCTGTATTCCCGTTCTGAATGATGGTGCTCGTAACAGGTTTTAGAAATGTCAGAGATGCATTTAACTCTGCATTTCTAATCCTGCTAGGAGGGAAAGCAGTAGATCACTGCCAATGACTGATAATGGAATTCATCTAAAACGGAAAAAAGAGCTTCCCCCCCAAATGCAGTACCTTATGAATTAAAAACGCATTTGCACAAATCCATTTAAATTTCATGTCAAACTTAATAATAAAATTAAAATAATTTGAGCACTATAATTTTGAAAAAAAAAAATTAGTCAGGTATCAAGGAAAACAGATTAAGCTCTGTGAGACAGTATACCTGCTAAGTAACAGACACAACCACATTTACTTTAATTCATCACTTGTGTTCATTTTATGAACAGATCAGGAAACGTCTTTATTTGTTTGATTGAATTATAAACTGCTTTCAGCTTTTCATTTTTAATCCTAGTAAAATAATTAGTTATTTTCACAGCCAGTCACTTGTGGTATTATAAATGGAACAGCTGGCACCAAGTCAGATTACTACTGGTCCTGAACTCTGCTACAGACGAAATACACACCCTTAATACAGGATTTCTTGTATCTACCAATGACTCTAATTTGTAGACTGCATATGTAATGGTGAACACAGAAACCAAGTCCATCCTGGCCTTTCCAGCATGTACAATACTTGCAATCCTACAGGCAACAGTGCAGCACATCCACACCTTCTGCTGCTGGAACTGACTGGTCTTACCAGGCTTCTGCAGAACTATGGAAGTAAGACATATGACCTCCTTCCATGCACTTCTTTTCCTTCCCTAACTTGGCTTTTTCCACACACGTAAAACATGCTGCTATCTGATTTTCTTTTTGCTAGGGGCTGCGTGTCCAAGTGCAACACCCTCATTTCAGCCCATTGCAGGCACCTGCTGCTCCGACGCCGTCTCCCTACCTCAGCGGCACAGCTCTGCTCCGGTAGTGCAGCCTGTCTCTCTGTTTTACCTAAACTTCTCTCTGTTTCAGTGGCTTAGAAATTCAGTTCCAGTGCTTTCACTTTAATTTAGATGACTTGGCCTTTCTTCTTCTTCAATGAACAGAATTGAAGATTTGTTGTTTGTTCCAATAAATAGATTATAGATTATGTTTATTCTTTCTGCTGGTTAAAACTGTGTCTTTGGTTTTGTTAAACCCCATCCTAAAAATAGGGCCAGTTGTTGCCCTTCCCTTGGCCTTTTCCTTCCACGTTTGTCTAAGATTTGAAGGCCTGCTGGCACTGACTTAAATTTGGCTAATAACAGAATGAAGATGCAAACGTGCCAAGCAGGAAGCTAAGCTTCAGCACTGAGTTTAACAGCTAGCAGCGTGTGATCCTTTGAACAAGCAATATCAAGATACTTCGACTAAAGCTACAACTTTGACAAACCGTCTTTTATGCGGAGGAAAACACCCTGATTTTTAAGAACTGATTTTAAAAAACTGACTTCCCCCCACCAGGTCAACTATTCTACACAAGACCAGTTACAACAAAAAGCATTTCACTGCCTAGCCCTTTTCTGTTGCTTAGTTCTGCATTAAAAATCTTCAGTTAAGACCAAAATCTCAGAGAGGTGTTTTTGTTAGAAGATAACACAGAATATAACACTACAAAGAGAGCCAGACCAAAATTTGGTTCACTTGAAAGAGAGTCACTGTGCAGGCTGGCTGTTATCAGACTATTTTTAACACATGCATCTTCTCACTTCATAAGTGCGTTTACTTGCTTCGTAAGTGCCTCGCAGTTCAGGTGAAATGATAAATTCACATCTCTCTGATAAAGGTCAAGTATTCCTAGGTATCATACGATGCCATTAGGGGTTTTTTTATATTATTATTATTACTTTTTATTTTTACTTTGCAGACTCCAATTACAGAATTCCTTGGATTTAACAAGAGAGAGATTAGATTGGATTATTCATTAATCCTCACGCTATTTCGCTCTTTTTAACCTACCAATCATTTGCGAAGAAGCATTTTAGCCTAGTTCATGTATTTCCTTTTTGCCTATATGGGACTCACAGGCAGTTTTCAGCCTAAAATCTGGTTAATTTTGAAAGAGTCAGCACAGCACTGAAGACTAGGGATGGAAAAAGATCTCCTCTCAACCTTACAGAAGAGTTTAGATGAGAGCTTGCCCATTTTGCTCCATCTCTTTTTTCCACTAAGTGAATACTGGCAGAAATACTGTGGCTGTTGGGTACTGTTGTACTTCTCTTGCTTGTGGCCTTTCAGTCGCTGTCTTAAAAAAATTGTTAACTATCAGTATGATAGAGCACATGAGCTAAGCTGGCCAGTAGCATCAGATGGCGTAAGATACCGTAACAGGCCCTGGATACGTCACATATTTATCCATCACTTTCAGACTGATGACCTCTGGTTCAGCTAAGCATATTAAAACTTACCAGGACTTCTATTTAGTTTTCAGATTTCTGGTTCTCAGAGGCATTTGGTTGCTCTGTTTTCTTCTTTGTCATCTCTTTAATGACTTCAGAAGAGGGAACAGGCATACAAGTTGGAAAACTACCCTCAATTTAAGTTCTCCTACAACTTTAGTCATGGATACTGAACACAGCATGTGTTCTATGGCTTTGTATTTTTGGTATACTTTTTTTTATGATAATTTGGCAAACAATATGCATGGCTATGTAAAAATCAAGGAGAAAGCCATTTCACCCTTTAATGGGAAAGCCAAAAGAACGAACCCTCAACCTAAAACAGTCAATACCCCCAAAGTTTCTAAGGATTTCTGATCTGGAAAGTCAAAAGAGAAATCTATAGCTAGATAGCCGGAAGTGTACCGTAGTGATCTACTGCAGCCCTTGAAGTTATTTTAGGGATGACTTTACGAAGTCCAAGATGAGGGACTCACAAACCAAGTTATTCAAAGTCAACCATGTTCTCTGTAGATGGGAAAGATGCATTTTTTTGAAAAACAAAATCATCTGTGCAAAATGATGAGACAGTACAAAAGTACAAATCAAACACTGAACTAATCATATTCCTGTTGATTCTTTTTAACATTAGTAATATCTAAGAATATGTTTGCAAATGAGCTCTAAAACACGTCTGCTTTTAAAATTAAGTGCAGGAGAACATGTATGGACACCATGTACACGCACCCTCAAGAACTACTCACCCAAGTAAACATTGTGCACTGACCACACACATGCCAGAATTTTCCAGTGTGGTTTTGAGGGCTCCTGTGAGCACTGCAGCTGTAGGTCCTCCGTCTCATCGCACCGGTTGGAGCAGTCACATCCAGCCAGAATTAGTGACACCTCGCTTCAGAGGGCCGCTATCAGAAAGTTTGCCAACAGGGAAGTGAAAACAATGATCACGGGGCATTTGCTCACTTCTAGCTAACCCACCGGAGTGTGGAGATTGCAGTCTCACTGCAATGAGAAAAACGCTGTCATTTTGTTCCCACTCTACCTAAAAATGTTGGCTTTTTATCTTTGACCTATTTAACAATACTTGTCTCTTCAGAGGTTCCACTGCAGGCACAGCACACAGCAAACGGCTAATACTGCCGAAAATTTGTTTCCATTGCAGGCTGATGCCAGGGCTATTCTTTTATCAGCTTTTAACACTTCTCTTATCAGCAAATTGCTCTTTTTGGAGAGGGGAAAAGAACCCTACAGAAGTCTGCTTTTATGAACGCCTCAAGCCTTCAAAATTAACAGTAGGGATCTTGTGGTCACTGTATACTCCTGTCTTAAGACCAGATGGGGCACTGTATAGTTTTGGTATTAAGTACTGCCAAGCTTCCTTTCAAGCAAAGAACTATTTATCTACTTAACACAGAGAACACAGCCAACTTTTGTAAGTTTCATATATTACATTTATTTCAAAATGCTTGGCATTATTAATCCTTTTTATATTGTTAATATAAAGATTCTGCTTCAAAACCTCCAAAACCCAGAAAGTTTATTTTTTTTCTCTCCTTTTTGCATTGCATGCACTGATGAACTAGCCTGCTCAGCAAGCATTTAACAGATTAGACACTTGAACATGGTTTCAGGCAATGCTCTCTCATGTTTCTGCGTATTGCCTGATAAACACTTCAAAGTAAACCGCTCATAAATATGAAATGAAAAGCCGAGAAGTCGTTATGCACAGCTTTGAGATACAAATCTCTTTATTCCCCTCTGAAGTGGAGTTTGATTGACATAATGAGTCATAGATCCTGTCCAGGGACACACTGCCTTATCCCCTTTTCCTCAGGAGACAGGGAGTCTTTAAAGAAATCCACTTCAGAACTTTCTGATAGACAGCTACAGAAAAGTTGAACACTGCACAAATTTATTATTTTGTATTAGTACCTCCTTTAACGACTGTGACATATGTCAAAGACTGATTCCAAAGCCACGAACAGGGCCCAGCATCTAAACCTTTCAAAGCAGGCCGAAGCCAAGATGGATATTTTATCTCCTTAGCACTCACATGGCAATGCAGGCCTTGGATCTGCAAACAAAGGAAGACTCTTGGAACCGGGAAGAGTCCTCGCTGAGGTGGGTACCGTGCCCCGCTGCTGCAGGAACCTGCACATCCACAGGGTCCCTTTGCGAGCTCGCGGCCTAACAGCTCCATTCCCTGCCATTTGGGAACTGCTACTGCTGATGGAGCTTCAGAAACAACAGGAGAGCCCTTTGGGCTTGGGCTAGTTCACTGTGGAGCCTCCCAAGGTCCCTCGGCTGGCTGCACAAGCAGCTCCCAACTGCAAAACCGCATCTCACGCATTCTTGGCACAGACCCCTCTGGTGCCAGGCACGTCTCCCCTCGGCCTGTGGGGAGGGGGCAGGGGATCACCCCAAGGAAGTCCCCGTTGCCACGAAGACCCTCGTTAGGAGGAGCATTTATCAGGTGCAGACCCCCTAGATTCATTTCCTACACTGCACAGGTCTGCACTGTGAAGGAGATTAAGACTTTCATGCACGAAGGAGCAGTTAAAATCATCTAGCCTGAAAAACCTCTGAAATGCTAATTCGGATACTGCTGTTAACAAATGATACCCATATGAAAACGACAGAAACTATGGCATGTGTAATTGTTGGCCACTGCTATTCCACAAACCGTCTATTCCACAAAAAGTTGAGCTTTAAGCCACCACAGTGAAACTGCTAATCAGTAGCGCTATAAACAAAATTATGGTGTAATAAATTGCTACCCTACAATGTTATATTCACAATCTGCATTTGTAGTATTTGTGGTGGGTTTTAGAATCAATCCAGCAAATATCTGCCTAAACTGAGATGCAACTTCTGGCACTTTATTTGTCAGCTGTACTGCATGCATTAAATTATACATCGTTACTGGCTTTTGTTAGTCTCTACTCCCTATGAAATAACCCTACATAAACTATACAAGATCTATGCAACTTTGCTCCCTGTCGTTAGTGGTAGTGCTGTTATTAATTTTAGACATGAGCCATTCAGGTAATTTATGCAACAATGCATATATCATTAAGATTTAAAAAGCAATAGTAAAAAACTAGCTTAATTTGTGATGTTCAAAATGCACTCAAAAATTATTTTATTTTGCCAATAAAAATGCAAAGGCTGGTATCTATAAAAAAGCTTACAGCAAAAGAATGAAATGGTGAGATGGCTAAATATTAGAAGAACTGAATTCATATTACGTGTAAATAATGAATCATTCCAGCCTAGTTTTGCAGCAAAAGTTTGAAAGGGAGATTTAGAAGCTTAAGATTATAAAAAAGCCACAATGTGATCTGGTCTCACCATCCATCTGTGAAGAACTTTGCTGCCTCTTCTCAGTCCTCAGTGACTGAGATTACCAAGAGGCTGTTTTTCCCTCTGAAACATTTATTGTTAAAAACTTTTTCTGTTGTTACTTGTTGTTTGCAAACTGCAAACACATTTTTGACCCTGCCCAATATACGACCAGTACTCTTCCTTCTCTTATTTCTATCATCATTCACATCCTAAATGTCAATAGGCTGCGCTGGCTTTTGTAACCACTAGTAAGCAGTATACATCTGTATCAAAATCCAAACACATACAGTGCAACAAATTCATGAGCAAAAGGGGGAAGTGCGATCAAGCCAAAAACTAAATCAAAGCGTACAACTATAAACAGGCATTCTCCAATTCTGTACATTTCTTTTTGCTTATGGACTGGCCTTTCTATATAAATTAAAAATCTTTGGCCCAAATGGCAACTGTTTGTAACTATTGTGAATATTTGTGAGGAAACATTATCATACGTACAACTGAGGAACTATGAGGATGCCTCTTGGCACAGATCTGAAAAAACTGTCATGCACAAGCATTAATTTTAACACATATAATATTCCGGTGTACTGTTGATAGACTGTCACACTGAAAGGCAAATGAGGCATCTGAAATATTCTGAATTACTGTTAAACTTCACAAGATCTTCTGCAGCTCTCACAATTCCTATGCAATTAATATTAGCCATATGAGTAAAATTAGATACTTCAAAAAAGAACTAGACCTTAAAATAAACAATCCTCTTCGATGATAAGTATGTTAGAAATAAAGCGTGGTTCTATAAACTAATGTTATTTTAAGAGATTATACCTCTGTTACTGAGCTTCCATTACAAGATGTGAAATATTTTGATAGGGCTTCAAGGAGCATTAGGCATTCTGATGAGGTCCAAAAAGCACAGCTGTCAGTCATACCCTTGGCTCTGTCAGTCACTTCAGCGCACTGAAACCAAGTTGTCTCCAGGATAAGTGCTCCTCGGAGATCTGCAGTTGCTGCTTGACCTACAGCTGAAAAGCAAGTGCTTCACTCACTAGATCTATTAGCCCTTTGACTTCATTCATTCACTAGCTAATATAAATACATTGCTAAAGTGAGTGATTAATTCAATTTCTTTAGAGAGAGTGCTAAATTCTTGAAGCCTGTACTAAGGCTATCCACAGAGGCTCCAAAATCTTCATGAAATTAGTTAATAATTATGGAATTGCAGTTAAAAATCTGGTAAGAGCCACTAAGTTTTTTTATGTTTTCTTTTCATCTCCCCTCCAACAATACCCTTTCCTTAGCGCACCACAGCTTCATTTAACATTGACACTACATCAACTTCCTTCTCTACCTATTTTCATGCAGTTATCTTTGCGCTGGAAATCTGGCCAACAAATCCTCGTCTTTCCGTCGCTTGTCCATGCTTTCCAGGTGTGACATCAACACAACAGTTGGAACAACTGCTTACCATTTGTGAGGAGTGTTCCTATTAAACCATTAAAACCTGCAGGAATTGGACAATTTAAGGGAGAGGAAGAAAACCCAGAACGCTTATGTAGGTACCGTTGAAAGCAAACCTTTCCCTCCGTTACCCCAGAGAACCAACAAATATTTAAAATTACCTAAGATGTCAATGTCACCAAAATCTGAGAATCTCACCTGGCAGTGCGTTGCTTTGACACAAAAACCACAATCTTTTTTTCCTCTATATTTAAGATACATCTTGACAACTTCATGAAAATATAGACAACACAAGTGGCCAACCTGGAAGAGGAAGTTCCCTTACAATCATGTTAATTTTTTTTTTTTCCCTTTTGTAACCAGATAGAGACTATATATAGTCAGTTTTGATTCCACCTTTTAAATTTTGTAAATGAAGCTTGTGTTACGGACTTAGTGGGGTAAAGAAGTCCACACAATATATTTTGAAAGCATCTATACGGCCTTCTTTCCCTGCTTGAATCTCATACTGTGAAAGGAATGAATGCTTTTACATGTGACTCTAGTTTTACATACTGGAACAGGTATAGCTGTAAGAGAAAAGCCACATCTGCTAGTTCACTCATCTGAATTGCCTTAACCTGCACTATTTTTCAGAAAAACAAAACAAAACCGAAACCACACACAGAAGAATGTCAAAAAACCCCACAGAAGACTGAAAAATGTGCAAGGAGGAGCACTTCACTTTTAACGCTGCCAGTAACGTGGGCATTCATTTTTATTACATGCAGAAGAGCTGCAGCTTAGTCCAGAGCTAGAAATTATTACATTAGATAAAATGTCTGATAAATCGTCAGACACTGAACAACACTGTAACTCAGAGCTTATTTGGAATAATCCATTTTTGAAGTAAGACTAAAAAAAGTAAAATACATATAACTATATGCATTTCTTTGGTTGCCATTTTCAACAAAGTAAAATATATTTTATTATTTTATTCCCTCAGCTCGGGAAACAATTATTTTTGGATAAGAAACGCTTACTTGGATGACCTGCAGTGCACAGGTTTCTGAGCAATGGCCAACAGTAAGCTGAGCTCAACATAACTTGAAGGATGCCTTCAGAAAGCCTGCCTTTCAGTGATGGAAAGCATGATCCTTCCCACACAGTATGCACAGCACTATGCATTTAGTCCTTTGAGAGCTTTCAGGATGAAAAGACTATAGTTATTACTACCATCATTATTATTAATGAAAAATACACATGTAAAATTAGGTTTCAAACACAATGTTTTATAGCCCCTATTTGTCTCTATGGACATAAGCCATAATGGCTTTAACAGACCTTTAACACTCACTGACTAATTAATCTTTACACTCAGGACCCAGCACTGAGTTTTATTCAGTAAGGAGCAGAAAATAGCATCTGTGGATTGGGCTCGCAAGGTCCAGCGCATGAATAAATTGACAGGCTACAGGAAGAGTCGGTATTAAACAGCCCTTCTCCTCCCCTCAGTACTCCTGTTACAGCCTTCACCAGCCACCGAAGCCTCCCTTTGCAAACTTCTTACATACAATTTATTTTTATTTCTTAAAGTGACTCTTTTCAACCTTACAGAGACTCAGCCTACCAAACACATTGATTCTGACAGAAAAACAAATATCGCAGGGACTAGATATCACTTTAAAATAGAACTGCATTTCCAACACAACCAAAGTACGCACCAGCAAATCCAGCTTTCCTAGGGAGAGCACAAACGAACCATACAAATTAATAGACCCCAGCAATTCGTCAGAAAAACCTTTAGGCTTCCATTTCAAACTCAAACATGTTCTAAATATGAAAAAGCACAGGGAAAATATTCCGCAAAAAGAAAGCACAAAGAGAAAATACACCATGCAATTTCTTAATAGAATAAATTCAATCTTTACTCCTCTCAAAAGAATTTTAAGGGTATTGTAAAAGAACAAGCATATAGGGGCAAATTTCCCTCATCTCATTTGCATGATACAGTTATAGTCAATATAGCTTACCTGGAGTCTTGCCTTGCTTTAGCTATTAAGGCAGGCAACCAGAACACCACCTACAGTTAAAAAAAAATCAAGGGCTACGTGTTTACTAGCCAGGCTTCAGTGGTAGAGATTTCATCAAGATGAAATTATTAAGGATTCTTATTGTTTCTTCCAGTATAACCATAAGCAAACCCTGGAAACACTATGGAATTCAAGGACATGATACCTCTTTTATTCCATTCAGCTAACTCCAGGAAGAGCTTACTCCATTTCTTTCCGAAGTGAAATGACATTAGGAAACAAGCCTTGTGAACTGCAGCACAATAAGCAGTAATGATGACTGTACAGCATTTATTTTGAGAGTCAAAAAAGACCTTCCCAGACTGATACTTTTTTGAAAAAGATGACAAATTAGTTATGGTATATTCCTTCCAACAGAGTGTTTCTTTCTCTGTATGCCTACAGAGGTGCTATTTGTCAGATTAGCTCTTTTTCCTTTGGAGTTTTTAACCACTTGTTTAGGGAATGTACTTTTCACAGCAAAGAGCTATTAATTAAATCCAGTAGGACTGAAATCTGTTCCTATTAATGGCTGGACGGAGCCAAGTAAAGATACAGCTACTCCTACACCACAGTCTACTCTCCTTTCTCCTCTTGTTTTTCACCACTTGTTGTAGCACATTTTCAGTTTCCCTCCATAAATTCCACAAAATCCTCCCTATCAATGAGCGATATTCTACTCTCAAGCCAGCTCTAGCTGACTCCTCAGCCTGAAAAAGGAAAAGGAGGTGAATCAAGTAGGAAACAAAATCCTCATCTGCCACTGCTTGATCAGTTACAGCTTATGGTTTTATCTCCCCAAACGTTTTCCCATTATAAAACATGAAGGGTAGTACTGCTCTACACATCCATATATATAAAAGGAAGACTTCAAAATTTAATAGGAGTTTATAGGGACTCAGCTTTGTGAATTACACTCATACAAAAAAAAATATCTAAAGTAATTTCTATTTGATTTGAATCCCATTTATGTATGACAATATCTGTGATGTTAAGAGATCCTGAGAGGAATAGCCCAGCTGAAATTGCAAGCAGGTGAAGCTGGGAGCTGGCTCTCTTCCCACTTACCTGCAATCCTCTCAAGTGGGGAGGAACGTTACCAAGCACTGTGTAAACTTTCACTCCTGCTCTAGAATTAAAATAAACCCTGGCATAAAAAAAAAATAAGGAATTCATTAGATTAGTTTTTACTCCAATTAACCATTTACTTGAAGGTCACATTCAGGCTAACTTCCTAAGTGGCAACATGTTATGCATATATTTTAAAAGCAACACGGTGTACAAATAGTAGTTTCATGAACCCATATATTGTATTTCTCATTAGGACTGAAATAGTCCTAGCCCTGTCCATCAGAAAACTGTAAGCAAAAGGAAAATAAAATTTAAGCATAAAAAAGACCGGGAAAAAACTTGTGTAATTCCAGTTTATTGGTCCAGTTCATCAGAAAACAGAAATAACGATCCCCAACAAACCGCATCACTTAAATATGACGTGAAGGCTATGGTTCAAGACAGAAAAGGAAGGGAGCTCAGTATTAAACCAGAAACCTTGCAAACCTGCCATGCAAGATTTATACTGCTTAGAAGAATGGAATAATCTGAATAAGCCAGCCTGATAGTCTTAGCTACTTCATTTTTTGCTAGAGACTGTAAATATGGCACATGGGACCGCAAATAATACTGGCACAAGGAACGTCAGCTGTTATCAACACCAGCATTGCCATGAATCAAGTGACCACAGCAGCGTCCTTCAAACAACGGTCCTTCTGCACTTCAGCCACAAAAGCAGCCATCTACTAGAATAATGAAAAATCTCTCAGATTTAGACTAAGGGGGTGGCTGAAATAGAATAGGACTGCCAAATGTGAAAAAGGCCGTATCCATGCCATGTTAAACACGGTCTTTTTTCTTCCCCCGTGATGCCAAGACATCCATGCTCAGCTCAGGGGCTGCATTTTGCCTGCTGCTTTTCCCAACGGAAAGCTGATTTACGATTAGATCTCCTGACACCACAGGACACTAATAAGTAAGAGCATTACTGTAATGGAGGCTGTGGTAAATTTTCATTTAGAATAGCACTCTCAATCAAGAGAAAATCCTATCTCTGGAGAAGATCCTCTGTAGTGAATACCGGGTTTAGCCAACAAGGCAAAAGCCTTCTTAAAACCTGCTCAGTCAAGTAGTATTTACATTTTCTGAGGAGTCATCACAGTGAGAAAATGAACTTTGATTCACAGTGAAAGACATGGTTATCACCGACTTCTGAAATCTTATTCCCGCTTCTAAGTCGGAGCTAGACGACTCCTAAAATTTTAGGTGAATTCAGCTCATTTTTTCTTCCCTTCTGCCTTTAATTTCCTTCTCCTTTAATTTAACCATTCATCTCCAAGGTGTGAGTCCTCAACTCAGCCTCCACTATTGTGTCTCTTGAAGCCTACCTTTCCCATTTCTTCGACTATCTTTTGTTCTCCCCAATCCAGCAGTGTCAGACTTCTTTATTAAATAAATTATATTAATAAAGCTGTCAAACTCCTTGAACATGAGTAATTTCTATGTTAATAAAACCCAGTAAAAGCATGTCTTTGACTTCACCTTCATATTTTTTAGAGTCTATTTTGTAACAACAAATAAAACACTCCAAGCTTTATTTTTCTAAATTATTATTACGTTTCTGTGATGGATAAAGGCAATATGTATTTGCCAGAAACACCAGAAAATTAGATGAAGGCAAGGCACATGGAACTAACTGAAGTTAAATTCTCCTTTGTGATGGATGGCTTGAAGTTCCACTAATCAGAGAAGTTTCCTTAGAATCAAAATAATTTTTTGATTATTTAAGAATACATGCTACACAGCCAATAGACAAGGAAGAAAAAAAGTCAACATTGAAAATATTAGCTAATATAAATAAAAACGGATTGCTAATCTAAGTGCAAAGATATTTTTTTTTCCCCTTTTTCTGCTCACAATGTTATTCATGCCCCTAAGCAACCCACTTAATCTTTTTTCTCACGCACTCTGTCTGTAAAATGGGAATGAACCAACATAATTTATCCCAATGGTATACTATATGAGTTAGAGAAAAAATAACAGAATCCAAACATCTCATAATTATTTAAATAGGATTTGGTACATCAGGATGACATATATAATCTTAGCTTTTGTTCTCTTCAGGAATAAACCTATAAATTACTTAAAACATATACATTTTTCACTCTTAAGTATTCAACTGCGGAATTGTCTTCTTCCACTTTATCATTTTTCAGCTACATAAAAGATAAAGTAGATGCATTTGAAGTTGTTTTCCTTAGACTTGAAATCTCAGTTAACTCTTCTCATTTACCACCTTTCACCACAAATTAACATGCACATCAAGACAAGCTCATTATCATTTAGAGACCTGTTAAAAAGACGAAAAAAAAAGAATTGCACCTTAAAGTGCCCTGGATAATCTCCTAGTTAATAAAATCAGTACTGAATAATTTTAGAGTTCATAATAATCACTTTGCTTTCCTTTCTTTCTAATCAAAAAGCTCTGAAATGAAAATTTACATTCTAAGTAAATAAATGCTCATTGTTGGAAAGTACCATCGTATTTGTTTTCTGAAGGTAAAAATAATGTCTATGTAAAACAAATAATAAACACCATTATATAAATAAAACTATGATATGAATGTATTTTGGTGCTTCTAAATACAGTACTTTAGGGAAATGTAGTTGAAAAATTACTCTTACCATGCAACAATTCTAATTGAGAGAAAAATGTCAGCTGCACCTTACAGATGTATAGGAAAGTTCCATTATTAATACATTTCAAGCGTCTGTACACTACCTAGGAGAAAAATATATTACATTCTTCTGGAACAAATAAAACCAAGCCTAGCATATGACTGTAGTGCTTACATGAAGTTTCACTTCAGATGAGGCAAGTGACAGTTGCTTTATTCTCAGCCCTGGTGCAGGAAAACCGCACGGTGAGCAGAGCATTCAAACACATGAAATATAGTGGCGGCCAAACAGTCACAAAATCATTGTAAGCAAACATTAATAATGTCATAATGAAAACTGTAAAAATTAAAATGGCTGCTTTTTACAAGGAACTCAGATATATCCCAGCTATTACTTAATAAAAGTTAAAAAAATATGGAAAAAGGCAGCAGCATTCCAGCTAGAGGCCCTGCAGCAGCGGGGTACTTCAAGCTCTGAAATAGTCTCACTGTATTCCATCACAGACATGACAAATATGGATTCGGGGGAAAAAAAAACTTAGGTGGGGAAAGATGCTACCACAGGAACAATTCAAGATGCAGAGAAGCCAATGCAAACACTGCCCAGTGAATTCAGCATTGCCTGAGCTGGAGAAGTGCACCTAATAACACACCACGCAACAGCTCTGCCTCCAATACACTCAGGCACTCGGTATATTTTTTGGTCTCAGTATTATATTAATTTACATCTGCACTGAAGTTTTCTAAAAACATCTTTAAATACATTCTGCAGAAATTGCTAGGTCTGAGGAAGAAAAAGTAAAATTAGCCACCGAGCAGTACCATCTTCCACTCCTAGCAGCACTCTCATCAAACTAATTTTTGTGTTGCTTATAACTATATGTAAATTCATAATGTATTTTTAAACACACGCGGAGATTTAAACAACAACTAAGAATTCTCAACTGTGTAAAGGCCATCAGGTGATTACAGAAATTCTTATCCTGCTAACGAACAACATCCTCCAAGATCATAAATTCTTTAAAAAGAGACTGAACCTCTGAGGTTGATAAAACCCAGTGACAAAATATTGATGTAAAAATATATCCAGTGTTCTGATTACTCGTTGTTTTGTGATCTTTTATCTTCTTTCTGCCATTTTTCCTTTTCCAGTCTCCACTTTACTTGTTGATCAAAATAGCTTTTGAAAGTCTTAATGTGGTTTGTTCTGGAAAACAGGCAAAAATCTCCAAATAATACAAACATCATGATCTTTTCACCTGTCAGGAGGATGTGTGGAAACTTCATCTGGCTACAAAACCAAAACACCTGTCTTCAAATTGCCATTCCCTCAAGGAGCAACTCCAGCAGATTAACTAGTACCTTTGGAGCATTTTAATGTATTGGCATTTTAGCGTGCTACTTACTAGCCTAGCACTCTTAGCTGTATCTATCCTACAAAATAAACATACAGTGATTTGGAAGGTGGAATCATTATGCTTACTTCATAATGTTTTCGTATTTTAACTCCTCATATTTCTGTAATATTAATACATTGTTGGTTGACAAAAAAACTAGAAAAACATACAGTGCCAGTAGAACATTTGATTCAGTTCAGCAGTTGAGGATTCCTCCTGAATTCACAGAATCATACAAAAGTTCACGTTAGAAGGGGCCTTAAAGATCTTGTAGTTCCAACCCCCTTGCCCTGGGCTGGGACACCCCCCACCAGACCAGGGTGCTCAAAGCCCCAACCAGCCTGGCTTTGAACCCCTCCAGGGATGGGGCAACCACAGCTTCCCTGGGCAACCTGGGCCAGTGTCTCACCACCCTCACAGCAAAGAATTTCTTCCTAGTATCTAATCAAAATCTCCCCTCTTCCAGTTTAAAACCGTTCCTCCCTTGTCCTATCACTCCATTCCCTGATAAAAAGTCCCTCCCCAAAATTTATGCCTAGTGCTTTCCAAGAGCCAGCAACCACTCTCCTGTCCCGCAGCTGATGGCAAGTCCCCTGCCACTCGCACCTTGCTACATGGGCTGTGGATCCCGGGCAAGTCTTGTGCCTCATCCCTCCTCTCTCAGACCATGCTTTGTCTGGTTCCCATCTGTTGGAGCATTCCTGCACCTACAGGAATGTTAAACACCACGCTTTAGTGCAACAGTTGGATGTTTAACATAGGGTTACTTTGAAATCCTGCACGTCGGGTATCCCATATAGATACGGACTTCACTGTCACTGCATTTCACAGCAAGTCCCAGTTACGCCATTGATTTTTCCTTCAGTCAGTCTGTGGTTTTGCAACATTAAACAACTATATGGTGAGAGGAATTTAAGAGGCTTTTCCCCTCAAGAGCTGAGGTAGTATTTATATTTGTAGCCTAAATACTTCTTAACAGACACCACTGAAATTGGGAATTGCTAGAAAGGCTCTGTAGCAGGAGAAAATTTCTTAAGGTTTACATTTTGCATTATTTTTTCTCCCAAAAATTAACATAAAAAGCCAAATGACAATTTAAGAGAGCTGGCAACAAGATCATTTGAAAAAGCTCATTAGCTCTTGTTAAATTAGTAACTCACAAGCTGTAGAAGAAAGGAAGGAATGCTTAATGCAGTTCAGTCACATCACCTTCAGGTAAATAAAGCCAACCATATACATTTCAGCCCTGCTGAAGTATCAGCTGTGCCACATGCACTAAGCAAAAAGGGCAGGGAAATAATTAGAAGTACTAACACCCATTATGTTGGCTCGTAACCTCTTCTGGGCTTGGTCATGGAAACCCTTGGGAACACATCCTCCCCTTCTGCCCTTCTCCTGACACTATCCAACAGGCATTCCCAGGTCGCAGACTAGATGAGCTGTTTTCCTGGCTTCCACTTCCCACAGTGGAAACATACTGCAGATAACAGAACAGGATCCA
Organism: Nycticryphes semicollaris; assembly: GCA_013400055.1. Classification (NCBI taxonomy): domain Eukaryota; kingdom Metazoa; phylum Chordata; class Aves; order Charadriiformes; family Rostratulidae; genus Nycticryphes; species Nycticryphes semicollaris. Next base: position 128,551 of record VXBJ01002367.1, read on the forward strand.
CCAGCAGCATGAAGGCAGGGGGGTTATAGCAGCATTTATGTCTCTCATAAGCTCCAGGTACCGCCTCCAGCTACTGCCTTCCCATACATCTATTGTACTGCTGTCCATAGCAATTACACCACATAGGCAAGAAGTAAACCCCAATCTTGTATCATCACCACCAGCTGATGCTCCCAAGCTGGGAAGAGCTATGCCAATTGATACCATCTTACACATGCTTTTCCTGCTACTTCCTTCCAGGTTATTTTGCAAAGCCTTATTTCCAGTTCTTTCCATGGTTGGGATGGCCTCTTTTCCACTTGATTGGTAAGACTCTCCAGATCACAGCTAGTTCCAAAAATTCTGCTAATGCTGTCTCTTCTTGCTCCTTCTGTCCCAAGTTAGCACCCAGAGGTTCCTATTGGTACCTTTCTTTCTTTATCCCTCTGTCAGCATTGGTCCTGACCAGCCTTATTCATTTTCTCTTTACCTTGGTAACTCTCTCCTGCATATCAATCCTCAGCTCTCAAAATTTACCTTGCGTTTTCAACACTGAAGATACTGCTGCTTCATTAACCTTCACTAGATTTGTTTGGGTTTTTTTTTTTTCCTGGGATTTTAAAAACCTTATTGACCGGTATCATTCTGCACAGGTTAGAAGTCCTGAAGAAAGGACAACCAGCATAATAAATTCATGTAATTGACTGGCGAATGCAGAGGGGAAAAAAAACCCTCAACCAAACAAAAATGAATTCAAAATATTGTGCCAAGGATCTAAAGATTCTTGCAAAGAATTCCTTGAGAGAAAAAAAAGAACTAGAAAATTTGACAGACACATTCTACCACCTGCACATCCAAAAATATCTACAGATTTCAGCAGAAATATAAAACTTCAAGCATAACAGTCTCCTTGACAGCAAGACAAGAAGCCACTTTCCACAAGTGCCCTCTCTCCCCTCATCTGCATTTCAGATTATGCTGTATGTTAATTTACAACCTCGAGTCATCAGAAATTTAAGACAGTCCGTACAAAGATGTTTTTAAGTGGAACAGGAGGAAGCTAAATGATAAAGATACACAGTTTGCCCTCCTACGCAACGGGGTCTTCTTATTACTTCAGCTGCTCCAATTGCTAACAGGTTTCCTTTGGGTCTTTTCGGGGGGAGGTTTGTGGCTGCCAAAGCTGATATGCAGAACTAAACCACAGTACTCTCTTCTTGGAGCTGCTGACACCAGAAAAATATCTTTTAATAAAAGGGCTGTAGGAAGGTAAAGTTTGTGCAGAGATTTAGCTCAACTTCACCCTCTGTCTTGAAAGTTAAAGTGATAAAGGCCTTTTAGATCTGTCATCTCTGTAGGGGAGAATTTCTCTTATGTGAGCAATCAATAAGTGAAGCACATTTTTTAAACATCTCATTACATATGAACAAGATTAATTTAAATGGAACAATTTAGCTTTTTTTTCAGGCATATTGTATAAGCCTAAGTAAATTATACTGCTGGACCTCATCTAGGCTTTACAATACCAGTAACTAAGTCTGTCTCCTCGCTAAATAATCATATGACCTTCAGAGACATAGATCTTAATTCTTACTCTGAAAAACAGTACTGTAAACATGTCCAGGGGCCTAATTTATTCCATTGTTTTGTGGAAATTTACTGAACGTTTCTGTAACAGCATTTTTTGATATGCTACCGTGTCTTCTCTCTTGCAGAATGTTAGTTAAGTCACTTGAACAGGATCTAAGGTAAATATCAATTTGAGCCATTTGTTTGATGTCTGCACATTCCTGGTGTGAACACAAGTACAGAAGTCTTTCCCATGCCTGACAAATATACTCACTACTGTAATTTCTTTGTTAGAGAAAGAGGGAGGAAAAGAGTATCAACTTCACCCTCTCTTAACCGTAGCTTAAACAGTAAGGGTACAAAAATAGTGATGCTGAGGTAATTAAAATATTCTCAGAATAGCATTCAAAACCACTGTATGTTAGGAAAAATCATAGTTTTCAGGAAAACAGATTTGAATCTAAATTAAAATCCTATTCTCTGAATCCACTACTCCACAGCTGAAGAACTGAGCAAATTGATACTTTAGTTTAATAGTACTGATTCAGTTATTGAATCTATATTTGTATATTTAACAACACGATATTACAACTGTGAAAATCGCCTCTTAATTTTGGGTTTCTTTAATCTGCCAAGTCATTCCATTCATTCTAAACTGTTCCTGTGTGCAGATACCCCATCTTGTTCTGCAGATAACCATCGTGTTTTGGAATGCCAAAGTTTCTGTTTTATCAATATCACACCTGTATGCTAAGAGGATCGGTCACCACACTTCTGAATATTTTGGGGGGTTTTTTTTGGTTTGGGTTTGTGGGGTTTTTTTTGGTATCCAGCATCTTAAGCTGGATACAAAGCTCCACAGCAGTAAAAGAGACAGTGGAGAAAAACTGGATAAATCCCATACCCCATTATGGTTTTGCAAACTGTAGAAACAATGAGGAAACAGACAGATCAACAGAACATTCAACTCTAAAACAACACTTCAGAGGAATTTTATTAGCAAGGACTGTCCTGCCTAGTGAAGTGACGTCCACAAAAAACCCTCGACACCACCTCACAGCAAGCCCCCTGTGTGGGATAGCTATACCCAGATCAAGGTATAACATTATTATCCTGTCAAAAAAATGAAGGAAGAAGATGAGTTCAAGAGACTGAATTTAAGATGGAGGAGTCTGTCATGCAATAACAGCTTATGAGAGTTACAAAGCCGACATATAAACACAAAAAGCAAAGCTGACATATTTGATAACCACAAAGCCTGCTTATTCCGAATATACTCTCAATTACAGTCACTCTGGATTACACAGAATGAAAAAACAGGTTCAGGGAAGTGCAGTATTACAGTTCCTGTGCTGTCAAGCTCCCAAAGCTTCCTCACAGGTAAGGGAGTCACCCCACCCTCCCAACTGGGCAAGCACTGGTGGGAAGAGAAGGCAGTTCCACAGCTTCCCAGCCTATGACACAGCCCACCCCGCACTTCTCTGGGGGCACCGCGACGACGGGAAACAGGTCACGGCAGCTCCTCGCGCTTTGAAGCTGAATGTCATCACGAAAGGTAGATGTTTGCTTCAAGGGTCAGTTCTAAAACCCAAGCTAAGCCCTACCTGTGCGATACCATCTCTCCAAGGCAAACACTTGTGGGCAGTGGACTTCTTTGAAAAGACCTTAATACATTAAGCCAGCACCTCATCTGCGTTGCTTTCTTGCAATTACCCCAGAATAGCCAATGCACAGTAACAAAAGCTTCATTACAGTGTGTTAATAGTAAAAACAAGCACAAAGGTTCATTCTACTTAAGAAACGGTAGAGAAACGGGCAAACACAGATGAGAGATTGTTGCACTGAGTCAACAAGAGAGAATCACAGAACTGAAGTACTGAAGACATCTAAAACCACAATCTGTTGTGTACACAGTGATTTCAGAGAGCAAATAACATTTCATTTTTCTATGCTGTGTTCTGGTTGAATCATCCACATTCGAAGAATCCTAAATGTAAGTACAGGATTTTAGTCCTCTATCACTACTACGTAATATGTATTTCTAAGTCCCTCAAATTGAATGTTCTTTCTTCTAATTAGTCTGCTGCTAGATCTGTAGGCAGCCTTATAAACCACTTTAACCTTATTTTAATTTTTCATTATGAAAATTCTAACTGTTCATTAACTTGGGAAGACACAGAATTATAGCTGTGATATATCATTCCTCATATTATTAACAATCTACTTTATAAATTCAGTGCTTGAAGCAGATATTGGTAATAATGTCTTACGAGTTTTATTTTTGTAAGAATTTACAAAAACAATATTAATAGGCGCACACACACTTAGTTTCCTATCCATACAGAAAATTTTCTTCACTGTCAGGATTTGGAAATTAGTGACAAAACATAATTGCACCAAATTTAGCAGACTCGTTAGAAAATAAAATCCAAAACAGGACATCATCTGACTAATACTTCCCTCCCCAGCTCTCCAACTCTTTGCTGAGATTATTTAACCAAGAACTGTGTTCAGACTATCAATATTTGTGCAGTAAACTTTTAAAATATTGTGAATAATTTTCATCAGAGGTAATAGTTTCCCACAGAGATTGAGCACCATCGTAGCTTTGCTTCGGTATTGTTCAAATGCCCTTCTTGAGGGTAGAAAAGCTCCAAGAGACAATTGGATGTTGCTATGAAATTCAATTAAACAGTACTTATAAAAACTTTTTTTTTGGTCTTGTAATTGCATACTTTGAAATATTAATATTATATCTATGTGATCGTAAAGTTATCTTAATATGTGATCTTAAAGTGCATTCTTAAAATACAGTTTTCTACTGGAAATAATTTAAAAATGCTAGAATACTGTGCTAGACCAGTTATCCCAGAAAAGGCCATTTGCTTGTGGGAGGGAAGTTTATGCAATTTGTCCTCCGTGATGGTATTTTTTTCCTTTTGTTTTTTAAATTTTTTAATTTTTTGATTTTTTTTTAATTTTGAGACTTAACATTGTCTCTGGCTTAAACAGAAAAACCTAAAATACTGATCACTTCAGTGCTGATACAAACTGAGTTAATGAACGTGCCTGGGAAGACAAAGTTGGACTGAACTCAGCCATCCTGCAGCTGAGCACCTACTGTTGCATATAATCAAAATTTAAACCCGGTTCTAGCCAGCAGTCAGCACACAACTTGCTCATTTCTCAGTAAATACTCATCAAATGCTACTCTAGCTTTTTTCACATGGAATACTGGAAAAAAGTACGTCTAATGTCGGATATTTGTTTAAATTTTTTTGACATCAGAGATGAGCACTATCAAACAGGAGGGTAGTTACACAGAGCGTAGAGAACGGAATCGTAAGCAAGACAACAGGCACAGCTTCTAGCGTTATGGCAAGAACATTTTCAGGTGTCAAATTCAGTTTGTAACATGTAGGTTTTGACCAAAGTTTAGAAGAACTAGGCTGTTTTAACTACTGTGTTTCCCATAGTATTTTTTTAACCGGGAATTCCCTTCACCATTTTCTGGACTTGCTAAAACTCAGGAAGTCTTTCACTTTTCAGTGTATTAAGAAGAAATGGATAACTGGGTTTTTTTGGTTGGGTTTTTTTTTTTTGAGTTTTCCCGTATAAGCCTTCTGCATCCATTTTAACAAGGTTCCATCACACACACGTGCAAATATCTGAGCCCCATTCAATATTGTGTATAAGAAACGGGATTGCTTGGAGAAGCTTTTTCTCCAAACAGCTTTAAAAGATATCTTTTGATTCTGAATTAAAGAGGATGTAGTGATTGCCACCAGCAGAGGAGTAGGAATCACAAACAGCTATAACCCAAATATTCTAAGGAAATGTAAGCACGTAATTACAAATAAAACTGCTTACATTCATGCAACTTGTTTGGCAACAGCAGTATACCATAAGGAAAGCTGCTACAATTCATAACAGCATCTTGTAATAAAACAGCTTTATGCATCCCTCTCAAACTGTTTAGTGCTCAAATCTCATCAGATGGCTGAGTAAGCATTACACTTCGGGACAGTAAATCTCTGTTTCCAATATGGTCTACATTCACAGACATGTACTTTCGCATTCACTGTAAGACACTTCCAGCTAAGCACTCGTATCAAAAAATAGCGATATATAAAAATATCTGCATGCTATTTTGTCTAGTCAGCTATCTAGACTCCGAAAAAATTTAGAACCTGGGAGGACTGGCATCTCAACAGGAACTGACTGCTACCAGAAAAAGCTAATTTGAAGTCTGGATTTAGTAACATGCAAGTCACATGAAAGGACTATCTTTATACATGTCATTGTCTCTTCAACATGTCTTTATCCACGTCAGAGGCATATACAGCATTGCTATTGCACATTTTGCTTCCTTTAGAGAAAAATTAAAAGATAGGTAGGGGTTTAAAAACGAGCAACAAATCTGATTTCATGACAGATGATGATACTATACAGGCAGATGCTTTGACGAGCTGTACCTAGATAGATAGACAGATACATCGAGTCCACAGAAAAGACACCTGCCTTAACTGCAGCATCTAATTGAATCTGTAAAGAAAAATCACTGGGTATAAAGGGTGTTCCAATGAAACAGAAAAGGGCATCATCCGGCCCTAATGGCCAGCAACACAAGCCAGTTTCCAAAATTCCAAAGAGAAGGTGGCATCTCCTTTTAATGTGGAGGCCAACTTCCCCAAGACGCTGCTCGCCAGTGAAAACAATGGATTTTCTGCCTATTGATGTTTTCAAGACTCCAGAATGTGCTTCATTCAAGGACAGATTACTGGGATCAATGGAGAAATAATCTGATGAAAGTTAATGAGCATCCGGATAGCAGGGCAAACAAGATAACTGCTAGGCCTTCTGACCTTAAACTCTGAATCCAGAGAAAAATAATATAAACCAAGAAGAACAAATAAAAAATACCAGGCCCTGCTTACCCAATTATACTTGCTTCTCATTTTCTTTTCTACTAATTTTTATTCCCATTTATAGGCTTTAAGTGAATTGGTCATCAGCACTTTGACTCAACTCCAAAACATCCGTGGTTCTCTAAGGAAGAAAATGAATTTTGGATGCTTTTGTTTGCTTGATTACAAGTTTCCTTATGTTTTTCTTACTAAGTAAACTGTGTGTATTTGGGTCCAGTCAAAATATTTGAAATATAAAAATCACATAATCCATTTCACTGGTACAAGGAGAACAAACAGGGACAAGAATACTATTATTAGCATAGTAATAATCACCACAGATCAACCAGTTGTCCACTGAGTCTCGAATTTAGTTCCCAAAACCAGTAAAAGAGCATGGGGGGTGGGAAATAAGGCATAAAAGACAATTACAGAATAAACACAATAACCGCCTAAAACCTGTTCCCAATGCATTTAAGCTGGGAACTGACTTGTGCATTGAAGCACTACATACACTCTGGTGCTTTAACTGTCTTCCACCCCAAAATATACAGATGTCTGATGCTTTCCTAATTTTCCTGAAGATAGAGACCTTAAACATCTGCTATCAGAGAGTTCAACAATGTATAAATCAAACCAAATGTCAGTTTAAAATTTACAGATTTCCATTTTATTTAAGTATTTCTTTCTTTCTGTACTATGAAAAGGGAGGAGAAGCAAATGGCCGAATTTCTCTTTAAAAGAAAACAAGGTTTGGAGGGGTTCCTAAGTTCACAGCAGAAACAAAACAATATTCAGTAATGCATATTGGTCTGGACTACATGGCTTCTAAAGACTAATTTTCTGGTACATGCCTGGGATGCAGGGACAAAGACGCCCAATTCAAACCCAGACCAAGCGTAAAGGCTTTTTAAATATAAGATTTTCATGGTAATAGGTGTATTAGAAAAGCATTTGAGTCTCTTCTTTTCATCAGTTTGAGTACATTCACAAGTAATCAGCCTCCTTTCCAAACTCTTCTTGCTGGAAAATACACCATAAAAACATATCTATGTTAAACTGCAAATCCTTCTGAAGACAGGAACCCAAAGAATGTGGAATATTAGCAGAGTTTGCACTAGTTAGCCATTTTTCTTAGCAGGATTAATTACTAAATAAGTATTTTCCTTTAGAGTATCTTATTTTAAAAAGCAAAATATTATTTCATCTCCTCAGAGTGTATTTTTTCCCTTTATGATGGATTTTATTATGAGAAAGAGCGTGGATGCTCTGCAGGGATGTGCCTAAATATTACTAACTTCTTCAAAGAGAGTGTGCACGTGTATGAGAAAATGGAGAAGGATTTATAGGATCAAAAATTATTATTTTCAGTATCCAAAGTCTTAGACTTCTATTATGTAGCTGAGCAAAGGGATGAGGAGAAAAAAAGTATAGAAAGCATTAGGTTTTCCTCAACATTCAGTTAGGCCCTGGCATTCTAAGGCCAGCAAACCCCACTCCTCTATATTTTGAAGCACAAGATCTTTTTGCTTGATACAAATTTGCAACTATAAAGTATAGGAAGCATAATTCCCATTAATTCTGAAGAGCTTTTGAAAAGCTATTTGCATTAAAATGGTTACTAAGCCTATTCTAGAGTAGACCTAAGGATTTTAAAAATTTCTTTTATTCACAGTGTGTGCTAGTTACATGAGTTGATAATGTCTACTTTTTAGAAGTTATCCTTTCATATCTAGCTTACATAATGTTCATGCAACTTTGTAAATGGCTTTAAAAAAAAAAAAAAGAATCTGGTTTAACTTGATCATCAACTAACGAGGAGTCCAGTATAGCAGAAGTAAAAAAAAGGCAGAAGCTATTTTTGAAAGCTAAATAACTGTTTAGAGGAAAGGGAACACAAGTCTATACATATCTATATATTCGCACCGGAAACCCCTGGATTCTGATTCTCTAATTTAAACTGTAAACAAATGTGGATTTTTAATAATGATCACTAGAGAGAAACTGCCAAGAATAAAGAATTATTCCCTGAGAAAAACTGCGTGTGTACACAGAATTCACGTATTATATCTAGCTGTTTGTTGTTTATTCTATAAATCCATATTAATATTACACTAGTACTGTGTTTTTCAGCACTGGTCATATTAATTATTACTGGAGTCCTCTGTCTGCATCATAGCTCCTCTGTATGTAAGTTTCAAAAGATGGTACTTCATTAAACTCCAACTTCATCTCTATTACATTTGCCTAGAAAAAGATTCCTGTGAATTGACTGTACAGCATATTTAGCTTGCTAGCTGATTACATGCAATGACATTTCAAATACTTCACCATGCTGTATTGCAATGGCCATCTCTGAACTGCCAGGCTGGAACACCTCTCCTGTCTTTCAGTACCTGCTCCCTCAGAGGAAGAGTCCTAAAGGCCAGGATGCTGTTCCAGAAGCCAGCCCAACTAGTCCAACAGGTAAAAGAGGAAGAGTTACACCTTCATTCCACCAGTCCCTTTTGGACAGTGTGGCTTCTCAAGGGTTAGTTCCAGCAGGTCTGAGCAACCAACCCCACCCAGCAAATGCAGTCACCACGTAGCGAGATGCAAAACTTTGAAACACCGAGAAAGGAGGATGGACATGGAATGAGAGGGAAGTGGAAAGTAAGAGATTATCAGAACAACCGATTACAAATCAGGGAGCTTGCTGTTCAAAAGGGGAAAAAAAAAAACCCCAAACCAAAGCAAACTGAAAACCCCCTAAAACCCAAAAACTCAAACCGCAACAAAGCAAAAGAAAATGATTTCTACCAACTTATTTGGAAATACCCTGAAGACTGAGAGTCTGTGCCACGATATTTCTCTGAAAAGCCACTTCTAAAGAGAATTTCTACTGATTTCATATGATTGTGACCCAGATCTAATATACACGAAGTTTTCGTTTCAATCCTATTCATCAGCAGATCTTACTATCACAGCTCCAAAGGTCACTTGGCTGATGCTAGAGTATAAATGCGAGGAGGCATGGTAGATTTCACGTTAGACTCTACTAACATTTTCTTTTCCTAAAAGCACATTTGGGGACTTGTGCTGTAAAGTTTGTACTTTTATTTATTTGCTAGTTTAATAACGCTGGTACATAACTCCATTATTAACAATATCAACATAGATGAAAGCACAGATGAAAAGCGCTTTTATGGTTTTAAATCACTTAACAATAAGAACCACATAATCTTTTATGATTTGGGGAGGGAGAAGGTAGGGGAGGTGATTTTTTATTCAATAGCTTTGCATTATTAAATAAAGTCTATATATTAAAATATAAACTTTTATTTCTAACTAATGCCATGCTTTCCAGAGAATAGAAATCGAATGCAGTTGCCTCACCTTAATAAATATTTGACACTGGGATCATGTATCTCTTGGGTAGCCGTCTCAATTCAACAGCACTGCACGTGGAACCAGTTCTAACCAGAGATTTGCCTTGAGGCCTCTTTTCCCCACACAGCCTGCCCCACATCTCATCCCACGTGAGGGGCTTCTCCTGAAGCTTCTGCCTTGGCCTCTGGTTTTGTTTGATTATGTAAAGTGCATGGATATACCAAAAAGCGATATATTGCAGCATGCCACTCAAAACCTAGCACGGCAAACAGGAGCGTGCTCCCGCTCTAACCAGAATACAAGAAAAAGTTTGATTTAATGTCTCTATCTAGCGAACATTTAATTTTGAAAGGTCACAGGTTCTGGAAAGAAATATTAAAAACGAAAATTAGTCAAGCTCAGTTGGATTTGGAAGGGAAACACTCATTTGAGCCTAAAAGGCGGGTACGACTCAAGTTTGATGACAAGACGACACAAATCTCATCCTGGTGTTACCAGGAATGTAAGCAGCACCACAAAGTCCTGTCAGCCTGAGCCCCTGTGACAGCAGCTCTCCCCTCTCAATGGCAGCACGGCAGGCCATGCTGAACACACAACACTTGACCACAATAACTTTAAGTCTGAACAAGCCTGATCTCATGAAATGTTATTACTGCAGAGAGGGTCTTCGAATGTGTCCCAGTAAAGTACTTGGTGGCAGATGGATGATGGGAAGAAGAACAAGAAGAGAAGGCAACATTTGTTTTCCTCACCAATCACAGCTGCCCTCAAGTAGGCTATAAAAAATAAAAAGTTGATCCATCAAGTTGGTTTGGGCTGCTTTGGGTTCAGGGATTTGGAGAACAAGTCGTACGAGGAGAGGCTGAGGGAACTGGGCATGTTTAGTTTGGAGAAGAGGAGGCTGAGGGGAGACCTTATTGCCCTCTACAACTACCTGAAAGGCAACTGTAGAGAGGCAGGGATTGGCCTCTTCTCCCAAGGGAATAACGACAGGACCAGAGGAAATGGTATGAAGCTGCGGCAGGGGAGGTTTANTTGGTTGGTTGGAGGAGGGGGGCTATTAATGACATTTTTCTAAGAAACCTATTCAATATATACAGGGAAAAGATGCACTCTGAAATATCCCAGAGATAATACGTAGTACGGCACAGTAACACTACTCCACGGGTAAGAAAACTGAGTGCGTTACACTTCCCAAGTGCCTCTCTCGGAGAATTCCTCTGCGATAACTTCATTTTCTATTTGATATTAATAAAAAATATTGGTCAATCTTAAGGGACACTATAGGGGATTTATTATAATCATTGTCACTCCTCTTTTCTAACTCCTGTTAACAGACTTGTAGTGTTAAACAGTATTTCAAAAGCACATTTTTAAGTAGAAAAGAGTAAAAATGGAATTTGAGCTGGCTTACACAAAGGTATTGGTTGCTGTTCTTTCCTGCAATTATCTTGCCATAAAAAAAAAGAGATGCTGTGACATATACAAAGCAATCTGACTGTGGTAAAAACAATCAAAATATTTCAGAAATCTGTTAGGTCCAGTTTAATATGATTGTAGTTTTTAGAGTTATTTTTAATAACTTCAATCATATGTTCTAGTTGCTCTAACATTTCACAGCAGAGACTTACCACTACACCAGACCCGGCCTGAGAATGAGAAAACAGTCAATTCCCTCTAACTATTAGCTAATAAATTTTGCATCAGCCGAAGCCTGGTGTTTGGCTCGGGCAGAAATACAAAATCCATGAACTATGAATGTCAAGTAAGGAACCCTGGGACAGCAAGTTTCGCAACCACCTCTTTGAAACCAAGTATAAAAGTCTACCAGCTCAGTAGTTTTATTTTAAGTAGAATCTGGTTACAAAATTTACTTAAAGAAAAGCTGCCTTTCAAAGCAAGCTCTTTGAAGAAAAGTTTTCCCAAAATCCTCATTTTTGCCTCTAAGGATATCTACCCTCACTGTGCTGTGTCAGCAGATGAAGTCAGAAAGAAGGTATTTCTGTATTTTTTTTTTTTTTTGAAAAGAAAAGATAAAGTTTGGTAATTGGTTCTTTTTGGTGGAAAAATATATGGCATATAAAGAAATTCACTTATTAACACAAGATCGTAAAATATTCCAAATATTCAGAGGTATCAGAGCTATTGTGAAGCTTTTGACATATTCTAGCAGAAAGTAGAAAAGTTTCTATTCGGCTTAAAACACAGTATTCCAAAAGGACTTCTCAACTTGAAATAAAACATGTAATGTTTGAGTGCTCACTCAGATCTGCTGAAGAACTGTATTTCTCAGATTTGTGGAATAATGAATATCCAGTGCAAGTGTTGAATTACAAATACATTTCTATCTATGGTAGGGAAAATCTAAGACAAAATAATAGCTCAAGCATGCATTGGACCTGTCATTCTAGCCAGGAATCTGTGCACCTGTTCGGAAGATGATCAGAAAATCATCTTGACACAAAAATACTAAACCTATTCCGAATTACTTTGTACAAATATTATTACTCATATGTTAAAAACAGACATTAAAAGGGGCATTACTTAGAAATATTAGAGGTAAACATCTTAGGAAAAGCACAGTAGAAGTACTGCCAGACTATGGCACTTGAGGTAAAATACAGTCCCGTCATCCTTCATGCCTTTACACCAAAACTTCCAAATACACACCAGAAAGTAGCATCTAAACCGAAAAGGAACCTTTTCTGGTAGATGCATTTGTCAATGATCAGCCCAAAAAGCTTATTTCAAACCATGCAAATGATGACAAAGTTTTTAAGTTACATTCCTGGAGCTTAACTGCCACCAACATTCAATTTTTCTATCAAATACTTCAGAGATCTGCTTTTTCATGAAGAATGAGATAAACAAGTCAGAACAGGAGAACAATAAAATACTAAAGGAAACCAAGAAGATCTGTTTCAGTCTCCTGAGCTCTGAATATTGTTTTTGTTATTAGCATTTCTCTGTCGAACCATCATAAACAAAAATGGAAGTAATAACTACAACTTGGTCTTACGCTTAACAGATTTTCAAAACCGAGTAACGTATGATCAGGCAGCAGCTAAAAACAACGGCTTGGAGCAGTTCCAGGGCCATGGTTAAACCAGATACTTTTCAGTAAGTCAATTGCATATAGCTTTACTAACAGAAGAGGCAAAATTCTGAGGAAAATATTAACAATTGCTTAAAAATATGTCAAGCTTTTTTATAACAGAAGAATAAAAACATTCTCTAAAGACTATTTATTTTAAGAATGTTTATTTCCTACAGAATTTAATCCCATCAAAACACCCACTCGAATTTAGAATAAATTTACATGTATAAGTTCCTAGATGTCTGCAGCTGGAAACCGCATGCTTAAGATGTCATGAACAGTATTTCCTGCTGTATGAACCACATTTTTATCCATACAGTATTAATGGAGAAAGTGGGTACAGGTACCGAGTCTTAATCTAGATCTACTAGAATTTGCCACATTATCTCAAATTTCTTGCCAGTAGAGGAACTGTACAATCAGAAAACATCAAGCTTTCAAATACCAAGAGTGATCATACAGACTTATTTCCTAAAGAAATTTGCTTTCTAAAGTTAACAAATGTAGGAAAACAAGGAATTAATGTTCATTAAATATTCATATTATTTAATGGAGAAAACCTTACTTTGGCTCTCTAAAATAAACTTTATTCATCTAAACACAACACCACAGCCTAGCAGGGAGGGGAAAATAAAAAAAAAAATAAAAAAATCTGAGCATTTCAATTCAGTTACCAACAATTTGCACTCCCCTTCATAAGAGGGCAGATAAGAACACATTAAGAGCAGGGGGAGGATGAGCAGTTGTCAAATCAGTAATCAACAGAAAAAGAACACCCTCATGAAATGCCAAATAATGACCTGGAAAGTAAAATGAGGCACTCAGCTAAAGCATCAATCACCCAGATCGGGAAAAGTAATATTTAGATGACTCCTGTACACAAAGGCTGAAGAAACTACAGTGAAAATGGCTCCAGCAGCTCATACGATCCAGCTGCAGTTTGATGCATTATCTCTGGGTAAATACCTATAAGCAAAGAAAGACCTAACAAGAACAGCGGTTACCTCAGAAAGTAGAACTGGGTGCTTAATAGACCAAGCAGAGTGCAAACACTTCCAAATGTATGTACAGAAATGCAAGAGAAACAAGGGATTAGGCAAGGGCTTAATTATCGATGCTAATTAATAGATATTTTGGTTGAAAGGTGAAGACAGACACTGACTGCCTGTAGAATGCTTTAAATGAGTTGCTTGATATGATACCAAGTATAAAAAAACAACCTCTCATTGAATGATCTCCACAGAAAAGTGTGGTAACTTGGAATTTCCTGAGTCACAGCATTAGAAATATGGTGCAGAGAACTATCATATGCCATTAACAATTAAAGATGTAAAACCAGTAGAGTTTCACAATTAAAGATGTATTAGATAATTCACCTTCCATTGCGAGGGGCACAAAGGGCTACATGTTTATGCCTACATCTTGCTTGATATAATCCACCTCTGATTCTTCAACTGAAACTAAACTAAAGAATTTATTTTAAAAACCATATCTAATTGTTGACTGAATGGCATTTCAATCAGGCTGTTTGGTCAAGTTAACCAGATGATTAAAGACCGCTCCTACGGAGCAACGGTTTCACAAATGGATTCAACACTTATGATTTATTGAGACAAGTAAATACCCGAATGAGAGTGAAACTACGTGTGCATAGAGTGCAAAGGCATAATCACAGTTTTTCATCTAAAAACATTTAGACTGTTTATTGAGTGGACAGAGCAGGTATTTAAAATGAGGGAGATTTTATAAAATAAAAGATTATTTTACCTTGCTTACATGTTCCCACAGACAAGGTATTCTAAATATTAGTTCTAAATGTCAGTGCTGTATTTTAGCCAATTATAGAAGTAATTAGATGGGTTTCCGCCTTCCAGTTTTTTACGAGGTGAAGGATAAGCAGTGACAAAATGAAGTCAGAGGAAACAGCATTCCCATTCCCACGTTTCAATTACAGAGCATTTAAGAACAGGAAAGGAATTCTGAGGCGCTTGAGTATTAATGAATTACATGGCATTATATTGGCCATATGGACTTTTACCATAACAGTGTTTCAGTTTTCTTTTCAGCACAGGTACTCTCTTAAAGAATGCCAAATTTAGGTGAAAATGCCAGTATTATTTCTAAAATGAACCTAGGAAATAAAATACAAAGTTTGCATATCGGCCAACTATGAGATCCATGACAAGCACAACATCCGGTTAAGGGTCACTAGCATTTTTGTTTATCAAATGTCTTGAAGAGTAGATCTTAGTTTGCTTCATTTACAAAGAGTTAATTCCAACAGTATCAGAAACCTGAATAAAGAAAGAACTTCCAAATTTAAGAAAAAAGAGTTGACACGACGGTAAAATGGCATCCATTCTCTTACAGCTCTTTCATGAAAGCTCCCTGGTACATCTATCCTTTAACAAGCAGCAGAGACTGCCTACCAAGGATTACTGCAAAATAAACCAGCGCTGACTTTAAACTTACCTTGTCTGGGAAACTCATCTGACTCCCTGTGAACCAGGTCAGAAACTCGATTTCCATAGTGCATCCTGGTGTCATGATCATATGCCTTCAGCGTCTCACTGGAGCTGTAAGACTTCTGAGTGGGTACTCTGCAGTCTTCGCTGTCCAGTGAAGAACTTGTGTAGCGACATTCCTTTCCACACCGGCCTCTCGTCAGAGAACGGTGTCTTCTGTCTTTTATATCCATTATTCTGAGTCACGTAGGACGTGTTCAGAAAAGCCGCTCTTCTATTTGAGGTCAGTCACTATCACCTAAAACCAGGAAAGGATAACAAAAGCGTGAGCCATGTTGCTACTGCAATTTGGTTTCTTCTCCTTTTCCTGACATATCCTTGAAGAGCAACGGGGCACAGAACAAGAAGAAAGAGAAGAGCCATGTGATCCATCCTTACAAATTGAAATAATTGACCCAAATGTGTGGTGGGAGGAAGAAAATCAAACGCTGTAAGAGAATTGCATTCTATCTAAATTATCATCTCATTGAAGAGTTTAAACAGTAAAGATAAACCAAAACCACTGTTAATCTTTTGATTTTGAATGAGGATTGGTAACTACACGCACTGACAGAAAAGTATTTGTTGCCGTTACGCAACAGTGTGAAGAAAAGCAGACTCAAACCAGCTTTAATTATTCCCATCCTTCCTGCAGGAGGGCTTGCAATTAAGAACGAAGCGTGCAGGAGGTCTGCACACGAGAGACTATTCCTACTCAGCATTAATGCATTACAGAGGTACACGTTATACTTCAACAATGCAGCACCTGATTTTATTGCCCCTGCGTAACAGAATCCAAGTCCCTGTTCTCAACAAAAGGCTGGACCGGGTGTCTCCAGGGGTCCTTTCTGGCCTCGACATTTCTGCATTTTTATGATTCTCTGAGCATACTTTGGGAATTGGCTGCTCTTGTGCCCTGGAGAACATGACTAGATGCTCTTCCTCACAATCCCACAAGATGACCAGTTTATCCATCTCAGCAGTTGCTCAGAGCTCTTCAAAATTGTGTAAATATCTTCTTGCTCACAGGATAAGAAAGAGATAGATGCTTACAGCCTACTTAATTAGATGCCCTTACTGTGGCATATATACATGTGCATAGTTAGCGTGCATAAACTGCAAAATGAAAAATACTGTAGAATGCAAGAAATGAACTAAGCATGAACACCCTAACCCCTAGGGTCCTAATTATGTTGAGTCATTATTTGTATGAATGTCTTTCTCTCATGGCACCCCACGCCCAGATCTGTACTAGTCCTGAGAAATCCTCAGGACCAAACTTTGTGCTGGAAATGGAACCTTTTCCCCCCCTCAAAAAACCCACTCAGATTTGCTAACAAGCAAAAATCAGAACAAAATCTCTGCTTCTCTGTTCATGGCTAAGGAAGTGAAGAAATGGGTTTGGCCAATTTAGCTGGAACAGTTAAAGTCATTTCTTTCCCGTTGTCCCCTCTCAGCTGAGATGCCTACAGCAGAGCCCAGCCAGCAGAGCAGGAGCAGGTCCTGCAAGCCACCTACACCCAGCCCAGGCCAGAGGCTTTACTTGAACTACCAAAGCCCTTCAGGAGGACAATTCTTTCTGCCACCTCTGTCACCGAAGTAAAATACCTCAGGGAAAGATGATAAAAACCCCAGAAGGCAGTCAGGCCTTTCACTGTTGGAGTTGTTTGCATCCGTAGGACCAGAGGGCCTAACCCTGGCACAAGTATTGGCTAAATCATGGCTTTTTGGCTTGAGCAGATTATGTCCCTTAGAGATAATAAGTGTACCTGGCCAGAGGAGCTAGTGAACTTAAGAAAAGGTTTTTTGGCTTCATTTAGACTCTGACATTTAGACTTCTTGTGTGGGGCTTTTTTCTTTCTATATTTTAAAGAAGAAAGTTAGGTAACGAGGAGAAACAGCTGCTTTAAGCCACCCACAGGTACTTGGCAATCTGTGAGCAATAAAACGTGTAAACATGCTGACTTTTGTCTCCTTTTTCTCTTATTTTTAACTATGATGGTACATTTCAGAGGGGAAAAAAAAAAACACAAAAGCAACACACACTGAAAAGCCAAAACAAAATCAGAAGACATTCAGCACTTAAAACCGTGACGACGAGTTTTAGAATTTTATATTACAGATAAAGGAAGACTCAATATCCGCTTCCTTTTCTCACCTCTCTGAATGGCTGGTGGCTAAGCTGACTTCTCTGTATCTGAGTTACTTGATTGACTTCTTTGGTCTTGTAATACTTATTAAATGTTTACTGTAAAGCATGTTAACACTGGCGGCACAAACACTTGAAGTTTGAGACGACATATGATTGTTTAGATTAACAATTGCCTGGCTCTGATAAGAGTTCAATACTATCTCATCAAATTCAGATCTCAATGTATCACAATTATATATAAAACACAGAAACAGATGAATACAGTACAATATTGAGCAAAACCTGCCAATTACTCTCTAGATGTCTTCACGCTTCCGTTCAATACAAAAGCCTATTATTCCTTAGGAAGGTATTGTCTATCCGTTCAGAAGAAAACACAGCTTTATGTTTTTATGATTGCTAAACTTTAAGCTGTCTGGCCTGATTTCTGTTTTTCCTGAAAGAACATTTAATTCCTTGTTACTGTAATTAAAAGAAGGATTTACTATGTCTGAGATAGAACTTCTGAGTACTTCCACGATATGAGCTTATTACAGCATCTTCTCAGGCAGACAAGGCTTTTTGAAATTGTTCCCTCAACAAACATTCCGTTGGAGAGTTTTGTGCAATTACCCCGCAAATAGAAAAATAAAAGGATATGGTAAGACCATGCTCTGCTCTTGGTAACGCCAATATTCCTCAGTCACTCGTGCAGAATGCAAGGTGCAATGCCTGCACTGTTGTTATCATGACAAGTTCAACAGGTTAATACAAGAAAATAAATGCAGAAATATGATAAGTATGTCCCAAACAGCTTTACTTTGACCTTTCTTGCAGAAAATCTTGTTACGAGACACAGACATCATAATAATTTGGTGAATAGCTCGGTCTTTATAATACAGCAATACTAAGAATTTCTATGTTAAGAGATGCTTAATAATATTGTAGATAAATTTTTTAAGAAGAAATTTTATTGGAGCTTTTATTTAAAGCTATGTTCATATTTATTAAAGTACTTCAGATATATTTTTTTTTATTTTTCTATTACTTGAGGACAAATCCCAAGCATTTGACAGTAAATACATCTACCTAAATTGCAATAAAATATTCTCATCGATTCTTCTCTTATCCTCATCTCTGTTTTGGGGATTTCTATGAACAAAAGAGTTGGGCAAAACGCAGTTCCATGGCCTTGTCAACAAATCACTCAAAATTCTGACAGCAGTATCACCACCATACATGGCTTAAAATACTACGAAATGAAGTTGTAACACACTCCTACAAAACACGATTCACATTTTTCTCATACTTATCTTAAATCGATGAAATACTGTTTCAATTCAGTGCTAAGCACCTGCCCTGTCAGATAGTCAAATCTTTATAGAATGTATTCCTGAAAAGGTAAAATGTGATAACTTTAGTTAAGTGAGAGTAACAGCAAGATTCAATTTGAGTTTAAAATTCCTGACGCTCTTTGACTTGCCTGTCTCCAGGGCACTGTATGAATGGTTTATTTTGAGTAATTGACCTAAATACAAATTGATTTAATAATTTCTTTTGTTCAAAGGATTTCGCTAAGACTGCTCATATTGACCCACTTATTCTATAGCGTAGTACAACCACTAACAATTAACTGTAGCTGGTTTTCTCATGTATCGTTGTTTTAATTATCTTTGAAGCACTAACAGGACCCCCATCTAACTTTCTGAATAAGGTAGTTATGACTTGCAGAAGAGTTGGGCGAGTTTCAAAGGTTTATCGGCTCAGCTGGTCTAGACCTTCCATGGACAGTGAATCTAAAGCAATAAACGGGACATGCTGTATTTGCTGCTGATGCACAGACATACATCTTACATGTGAATAATACATTTTGGACTTACTGCTCACCCAGTGTAAGATTCCTTGCGTTCATGTGCAGCAACTATTTACCTGGACAGGAGCACAACAGCAGGAACAGGAGGGCAAGTGGTAACTGTGGGGTAGCCCGAGGGCATTAAAACGCTCTGTGTCTGGGGCAGGAGGGGGAGAGCGAAGAGGAAAAAGCTGAAGAGCTGACAAGTGAAAACCAGTTTTTTGTTGAAGATTCTTCTAAAAAAATTGACCACTTCTTTTTGCGATAGCAAAGACAAATCAATAGGAAGCAAGGCCGGGGGACTCAAAATGACTTCTAATGGCTTAGCAAAGCCTACGCTAAAACACTCTTTAAATTTGAAGTTGATTCATACACTGATCTTACTTAAGTTACGTGCTTTTTTCTTGCATTTTCTAATGATCCCTTATAGGATTACAGAGTACATGGCCATTAGAACTGCCACTCACAACACAGTGCAGTAATCACTTGGAAGTTCAAGAGAAAACAAAGCACTTCGCATTTACTCTGTGCCCCTAAATAACCTAGTACAACTAGATCAAAACATTACAATAGTGCATACAATATTAGAAAGTCTTTTTTTTTCCCTTTTTTTTTTTTTCCTTAAATGAAGTAGTACACCATGTACCAATCTGTTCATTAAAAAACAGGTCTCTTAAAAGCCTGTACTTCTTTTCATCATCAACAATTGGAAATAAGCTTGTGATTTAGAGATTCAAATGCTGTTCATTATTTTATGCAATGACTTTCTGAAATGAGAAAATTCCATAATTCAGCTTTGGCACAGTATAAGTTTTCAGGGAGTAAGTAAAAGGGATATTTAACTACTGTATTTTTTGCTGATTTTAATGTTGGTGAAAAAAGTACATCTCTACTTCTGGATCACCTCTGCTTTTTACAAAAGGCACTAAATCAAATGCAATATTTTAATGAAATACTACTATAGCATATACACTTTGTTATGTGAAATCCTGTTGATGACAAGTATGCTGGTTTTAATTTGGGCCAAAAATCAAAGTATGAAACATCAAACAGACTGTCCAAATAATGTAACCTCATTTTCCATCAATAAGTCTTTCTTTTGTTTTTTTCATACTGTTTTTTTTCTCTCCAAATACTGAATTTTCCTTTTAGTGTAGCTACTGTGTAGCTACTCTATTACTGCATTGAAAATTAGACATATTTAATATGACATCAGAAACAGCTATTTCAAAACAGTTTTGATGAATCATTTAAGTTGAAGTAATAGAAGACATTCAGTGCTTACAGGCATTCTGTCTTGAGCTTTATGCAGAGAAAACTAGTTTGTTTGTTTTTTTCTTTTAGTAAATAAAAGTTATAGGAAACATTTTGAGACTAAGGGCGGTCAAAACTGTAAACACAACAACAAAATCAAACACTGTGCCAAATATTTTTATCATACATGTAGTTTTATCTACTAAAATATACATATTTTTATTTCCAGACTATCTTCTGAGATTTCTGTACTCCAGGAACTTCTTACAAATCCCAGAACTGTTTAAATCTATTATGAAAATAACATCCCATTAAGTAAATAACATGCCATCAAGAACTGATGAAAAGCCCAGGAGCTAGGAGACAGCTTTAGTCTCACATCATTCACTGACTGCTAAGGATTAACCCCTTATTTTCCACTGAGTGCTGGGCAGGTAGGGTGATACTATTCACTGTGCTGAGAAGAGGCTTTGGAATCACAGCTGACAGTGAGGAAAAAAACTGTGAGTTTCTTTCTTACAGGTACTGTATGTTAGTTGAAAAAGCAGCTAGACCAAGTTGCATACATATTCCTAGATGTCATTAAATGTGGCTTCTAGTTTATGAACTTCATGAGGTGGGGATCATGACATCTTTCCTGACTAAGGTATTAACTTTCTCCTCATTCCAAACACCACCCAAATAACAAAAAAAAAAAATAATAGATGTTTTACTCTGGGATAACTTATTTCCTATTTACAAATATTCATTATCCTTTAGGACAGCCAAGACATCTGTATCTTCATTATTCTTATTCTACAGAAAAAGTTAAATGCCAAAAGAGGTTAAGTGTCCCACCTGAGGTCTCACAAGTTTGCTGCACACTAGGAACCCCAAGTTCCCATCCTTGGTTTCCCACTTGCAGTTTAATTCTTATCTACACACTTTCATTATTTCCATTGTTCTATGCAGTCAGATAAAAAAAAGGAATCAAATCACCATAGAACAATACAACAAGTCAACCTCTCAATTAATGCAATTACTTAAAATTAGCGTTACTGAACAAGTTTACAAAATGGATTTAAAGATCAAATATGAACTGGCCACTTCAAAAGATTATGTTTGCTAAAAATAATTGCCTAAGAACTTTATTAGTGGTCTACTGCCTAGAAAGAACAAACAATACTATTATCTACTGCTAAAATGCTATTAGTGAAGAAAGGTAGAATAATTTATCATTGCATAATTAACACAGTGCAATTGAGCATGCCTTAACAACTCTGTGTAACAGTTTCCTATCACTGGAGAATACTTCTGAATCAGGAAATAATTGTCTAAATAATTTTTGATTAAGTCTTTGATCAAACTGCTCAACATTTATAGAAGTGACATAGATCTAAATGCCCATGCAATGAATGACAACTTGCTTTAATTAATTGTCCATTGGTAATGTTCTTTTTTCCTTCTAATCCTAGAGAAGAATACTAACCTGAATTGAGTTAATAGGGTTTTTAAGCTTATTAGCAACGAAGACAAGACAGCAAGCTGGTTGGAGCACATTACACTCCAGCCATTCCACCTCTCTCTTGCTTTCACTAACACTTACTCATTAGTTCATTTAATTTTCTGTCAGCACTATCCAGTGTTCCGTCCTCTTCTCAGGCTCCTCTGTCTTCATGTTTTCTCAAAAACCTTATTTATTCCTATAGTTTCATTTATGGATTTAACACTGTTCCACAACCCTTTTTCCCTCACAGCCAGGTTAATCCATCATCTGTGTCCGAGAATTCCTTTGCACTGTGCTTCCAGATCAGACTCCTGAATTTTGATTTTGAAAATATGACTGTGCTACAAAGTTGGAAGAAATGTAACTGACATGAAAGGACTTGTACTTTTCTGGTACCCAAGCAGATCCAACGCCAAGAATTTTAAAACAGTTCCTTCCTACTCCACTTCCTTATGTTAAAACATTCTGTAGTTCTAGACCTCTTGGGCACCTCCACTCCTGCTGGCAGTAGCAGAAGCTGTACCACTGGGTAAAAGATCAGCCAAAAGAAAACCATTAGGAACACACCTTTTGTTCATTGTTTACTCTTAATAGTTGAACATGCTGTTAAGGGGAAAGTTCTCCATAATGTGAGATCAAGCAAAGCTCCTGTGTACTTCTCATCAGAGCAGCTCGTGTTGCTGAAGAGGTTTCTCAGCAATTTTCAAACCTCTACAAGACTATTCTCAGAACTCATCAAACGTAGTAATCATGCAAACAGTTATGAGTTTAGGTACTTTACTTATCATTTCAGTTGAGAACACCACCTGCTTCTGACTCTAAATTTACATCATTCACTCTCATTCTGTCTAAGAAACGTTCCCCTTCCTTCTTTAAAGCTTCCATGGAACCTCTCCTACCCCAATTTGACAGTAACAATTTTCACATGCTCATTAACAAGACACTTTAATATGCTTTCTCCCTTCTAGCAGTTTCAGCCTATGAAAGCATTCTTTGAAGAAGGCCTTATTGGAGACCATTTTAAGGTTGTATAAACTTATCATGATACAAAAAATGCAATGATATTTTAACATGCCTAACAGTATTTAGTAGAATTTCAATAAAGACAACTATTCCCAATTACAAAAGTAAATAACCCACTCAGATAAGCTCTGATACTCCCCTGAGATGGATGGGGAGATAAGGGAGAAGGGAAAAGAAAAGAAAGAAGGGAAACAACTGAGTGTAAACTATTTGTCTTAGTCCTTGGGAGTTCCCTCTCTTTGTAAATATATAGATTTTATCAGAAATAACAACTTCCTAAAACGATCAAAGGTTCAAGGTAAGTTAAGAAAAAGTTGAAGGGAAAAAAAGAAATATAAATGGAAGACAATAGAACATTATGTTAAGGCACGCAACACAGATGACATATCCCAACAGCTTCCACGGAAGTATTTTCTCAAACATTTTAAATTCTACATCACCTCACACAACAATGAAATGAAAGTTTGCATAATTAAGTAAGAATGCTGCACTCTAAGTTTCTCAGCTAACAACTACACCTCAAGTGTTGTTCCATCTTTCAATAAAGGAGAATGAATTGCTTTATAAAAATTTAACTTAACCTCAGAGCAACAGATAAAATGAATACAATTGTTACATGAAATCACCAACTGTAAATCAAAACCTCTGAAGTGAATTTCCAGTGTTCACACAGCCAGGGGCTGGCAGGAACAGAACTGAGGCCCTGTCACCCTGCAAGCTGGTCCACCCAAACCTGTACTGCAAGTTTTGTTTGCATATTATCATAGCAGAAGAGGACACAAACAGTGATTCTTATTAATGGAATTTGTTTCTAATAACTTACATCAAGAAAAATACCCTTCTATGAAATCAACTGGTCCAAGACAACAAGAAGCACCCAATACCTTATACTATCGTACAGTCCCTGTGCAGACATTACTACATCCTCCGTGCCATCTCCCAAACATGAAGGAAAAGGTGATATCAGTGAAGGAAAATAACTCTAGAGAAAAGGCCAAATGCTCCAAGCCACATTAGCTGCCTACTCTTTTCAGACATGACATGTAATCCAATGCACTTTCACATTGCACCTCCTTCCACAGACTTCTTAGATGGGACCACTGTTCTGCTTATTATTGTCTATCTGTGGGTGTCTCCAAAGAAAGCCTGACATACGCTGGTGGACAAGAGGTTGCCTCTGTGTCACTTTGCCAGCAGTCAATGCTCACATGGCTGAGTTGTTAGAAGCAAGCCCATCCTGGCTCCTCAGCTGTCACAACTGTCAATCCTGTATGTGATCTTCATCCAACACCTACCAGGAGGTGCCTGAAGGCACCCGGAGACAGCAAGGTCTTAAGCTGTACCAGCCCAGAACCTGGGAGCTCACATGGGGATATTCTCTGATAAGTCTCAGATAAGGTACTGCATGAGAAATACAACCAACCATCTCCTGTTCACCTCACTCATGCAGCTGAGTTTTAGAGCACGTGAACAGTCACAAAGAAGTAACCAGTTAAAAAAATACTCTCAAAACTGCAAGGACTCATCATAAAATCCATTTTGCCCTTTCTTTCCATTACCATTTCACAGAACAAACAATAACAAAGCTGCGATGTCTAATTTCTTCTCAAGACTAAGCTCACTGCATTAAAGCCAGCCCCCACAATTTTGCCATCTGCTGCCTGGATTGCCGTGTATCCAGAACAGAGATGCCTACATTCTTCAGCTGCCATGGGCTAACTCTCCAGGCAAAAGGATCAGCATTTTATGACAAGGACAGAGATCAAACCTAAGAAAACCTGGCAACCAAGATTTAAAACAAATTTAAACCCACTGTTGTTTCCCCTACCACATTCAGCTGTACCATGGGCTCTTGCAAAATAAAATCTGTAACTGCAATGAAGACATTTGGTATAAACTAAGTACCTACTGTACCTGCACAGCGATGCAGGTGTCCTGGTCTGTGCCCACCGTATATGGAATTGAAAACATTTTTAAATTGCTTTGAAATTACTTCTTCTCTAAAGATTTTGGATTTATACAGTTTATAGCTTTGCTTTTCAAAACAAAACTTAGTTGATTCTTCTACTAAGGATTAGATGTTATGTACAAAGGACAAAAATAAATAATGCAGTTTAACAAAAATTACATTATAAAGTAAGAATTCTCTACAGTCATAACCAACTTGTTTACAAATTAAACACAAGCCTTAAAATGCTCTCTTTTTTTCCCCAAAACTGTATTATTTATCTAGGTAAAAGATTTCTTAATATTATTATTTTTAGCATTACTTTACAGATGGCAACAGCATTGCACGGAGTTCTGCTCCCCCCACAAAACAAGAAAGATGTTCATGAACTGGAGCAAGCCCAGGGAAGGATGTCAGTGCCTCGAGGGACTGTGTGGAGAAATGAAGGAACTGGGCTTGTTTAACCTGCCAAAGACATGGTTAAGTGATGGCTAGTAGTGGCCTTCCTGTATCTGAGAGGCTAAGGAGAAGAGGGAGCCAGAGTCTTTAGTGAGGGGAACCAAAGGCGAGGGAGAAACCAGAGGCACAAATCAAAGCACGGACGTTCTGATCAGAAATGAGGGAGCTAAAAACCACTGTGGGGGTAAATATGCACTGGAAGAGTTTGCTACAGAGGCTGGGGAATTCTGACTGTTTTCAAGATGCAACTGCACAAAGCTCTTAGCAATCTGGTCCCAGTTCAGCGTGGAAGTGTGGGTTAGGTGAACTTGAGCGGCCCCTTCCAGCCTCAATGGTCTGTCACTCTACAACGTTATTAATTTAAGAAAATTTTCATAGTCATTAATTAAAATTTTAAAAGTACTTATTTAGGAAACAACCTATAAAGTGATCACACGATGAAAGCTTTGTAAGTTGAGCATGCAGGCTTAAAAAGTCAGAGCCTTTTCAAGTAGAAGATTAATCTAAGTTTGCGGGTTTAAAGCTGAGTTGAAAGCATCTATAGCACAATAAGGCAGGAGCTACATTACCCCTGCCCAGGTGTGCAGGTTGCAGAGGACCAGCAAACATCACTGCAGTGGGGTCTGTGCTACACGGTCCTCCTGGGGACAGAACAAACGAAGTCACACAGAAATAGTACACCAGAGAAAGCAGAATGGGCTTTGTTGCTTCTTCAGTTGCACAATGCAGATCATCTGAGGGAACAGAAAATGCCCAAAATGCAGTCTAGACTGACAAAAATCTACAGGGACCAAAAGCACAGTTTAACAAAAGTAACAAACACAAGCTCTATCGTAATTCCCAAGACACTGCTGCAAGCTCATACATTTCCAAACATATCATTTGACAGTGCTGACTTCGAAACAGTCCCTTTAAAATATGAAAATAAACCCAAAAGAAAACAACTCTGCCATATGTTATAATGACACTACCATAAATCTAAACAAAACAATGTATGAGAAGGAATTGTAACCTCTAACACCCAAGAGCCCACCTCTCCACCAGTCACAGCCACATCCCCACATCATGTAAATCAATGCAGACATTCTTTTTTCCACTGAGGATTTTGTCCTTTGTTTGGCACTCCAGCAAGCATGGCATTCATCTGTGCCTGTCCTGTAGATATGTGGCCAATGATCAACTTAAGCTCTGTGTGCGTGTGACACTCAGATATATGGTGCATTATTCTACCTGAAAATCTACAGATTGTCATAAACCAGAAAAAAAATATACCAAAAGCTGAAGTTCTTATAGTGATTTACCTACCCAATCCTTCCATTTCTATTTCTACTGCAGAATATGGCACAGACAGCAGGTATGAACCCATGACCCCCACAGAAGCCAACGGTGTTTTATCTTTCTGTATAACCCCCTCTACCAAACACAAGCTACTAGGCCTGGGTATACAGATGGAAAAGTCATATAACTGCACTCTCGGAATTAATATAGGAAAGGTTTGGTCCCCCAGGACCAGCCAGGTGTCCTGGTGAGACAGGAAGAGTTTGTTCACTGCTACCAGAGGTAGCTTTTAGTTATTGTCAGAGGAAGAACTGCTGTCCTCTCCAACTAGGTCAGAAAACCAATTTAAATTTTCTGGAGTTTTTTGGTTTTTTTCCAGGTTTTACGCACCACACAGTCTTACTCTCAAGGAAACCCCTAAGAATTGGAACTGCCCTCTGGAGACAGCATTGCCTATAGTGACTGCATCAAAGAGCTGTAACTGCTTAGTGTAAAAAGGTACCAAACTAACAAAATACTCAACTTCTTTCCTAGCATCTTCCCTTTCCTACATGTTCTTCAAAGAGCTACAGACCTTCGTGGATCTATGGAGGATTAGGGACCATTTCTGCCAGCAGAAACTGTGAAGGAAGGAATACTTTGGTACAGTACATGAACTAGTGTTGGTAGTTCTTAAGATGTGCAGAGTTAATAAAATGTCCTGATTAACTATCTCCTTTGTAACTTGCCTTTTTTTGCAGTGATGCCTGAGATGAGTTGCCATCAATGTTGACAGGTCCAGAATTTCAAGCTGTGTATTTCTATGTTCATGAAATTTGATCATCCAGACACACGCTTCTGGCGTAATGGTAGTCACACATACACCCCAACCCCCTGGACAAAGACTACAGCAAGTAACATCCCATTACATCCTTCACAAATGATTTTACTAATGCTCCACCCATTAGAGCATTTCTCCTCTTCACAAAGAGAAGCACTGCAGTCCCATAATTTAATACATAACGTTACCGAGGCAGTGAAGAGCAATTCAGGGAGCAACCCTGCTATTTAAAGCCTCCCTTAGCTTTAGTAGGTTGTTCTGCCTTACAGGCAGGGAGGAAAAACAGCCTCCTATCTCTGCACCTCTCAGAGCAGGAAGGAAACTGGAAACAAACACTATAAATGCTTTACTATCCTCAACCAAAATCAATAAACTATGAACAGTTTTAACCTAATTTACTAGGAAACAGAATTGGAAAGATATCTGACAAAGTTTTTCATATACATTAAGAGCCATCAACCTGTACATTTAGGTCAATACCGAGACACTCAATGACCTACAGGGAAACTGATCCATACACCACTACCGATTTACTCAGTTGTCTGAATTGCCGCAGTCATTTCTAACTTGCATGAAATATTTGATGAATTATTTAAATAAAAAATAAAAAGCAAGAAGCAAGGAGAGAAGACTTTCTTGATGCTGTTTTCAATGGTATGCATATGTCACTCTTTGAAAGCAAATTCTGCACAGAGTGGTTGAGACTGTGGCTACCACGTCCCAAAGGTGCCAGATCCCTGAACTCGGTCCGTAGCCAGGTAAGGGGAGCCCTCAGATACTGACAAGAGAACTCCAGGTATCAAAGATTTAAAGAGCTTCTTACAAACCTTAGACCTCTCATACTCCCCCAAACCAGTCTCCTATACAAAAAAAGAACAGGATTAATAAGTGTACATTTGAGTAGTTTGCAAGCAGCATAGCTCAAGCCACTTAAAGTGTCCTCTCTCACAGCACTACCGTAAAGATTTCATGCGAGACAGAAATCATTGGAGGACTCTGGATGACTCTAGTTCTGCTTTTCCAGTAACACAGAACAGCAGGTGACACAGAAGACTGTATCTGAATGTGGTGCATTAGGCAGCAGAACACCTCCTTTATTAGTAATGCACACTGACTTCATCCTACAAAACCTGCTCCCTGAACCATACAGCAAACCTTCCTTCTACAAACTAGAGTTTTATGCTTATACAAACAGCTAGAATTTAAACAAGAAAAAGGAAACAAGTACTTGTTCAATCATAAGCAATTAGACTAAAAAACAAAGAAACCCACAACCTGTGAATAAACCACTAAACTGGCTTCAATTCTAACACCATTAGAGATGGACTGGTTTTTTATTTCAATAAGAACAAAGGCTTTCCATTTGGATCACTCAGCTTTCCCCTTTCACTCCCATTGCTCAAGGCGAGCTGAATGAGAGACAACCCCCAGACTGAGCAAGTACACCAAGAGTTAACAACTGAGAAGAGAAACAACAGAAATTAAGCTTCAGCAATTTAACAAGACTGTCCCACTCCAAAGTTTTCATCGAAAACTAAGTTTTACTCAACATCTGATAGACATACAAACTTACAAATGTTTGATTTTTTGCATGGGGTATTTTTTCAAATATATAAGCAAGATATTTATTTACTTTGTCTGCAAGTGCCATACCTCATTCTCATAAAAATATTGCCAAGGACAGCGCAGTTTGCATGAACCCTTGTTGTTTTATTATTTTTTTATTTGTTTAATTTTATTTTTAAGCTTCAGGTTAACTTTCAACTCTTAAATAGTGCAACAGCATGCTCACATACTAAAATAATAAAATCCAAAAAAGAGCACAGGAAAAGGAAATACAATTACTTAAGAGTAGCTTGTAGATTGGGTTTAACTCTTTGTAATTTAGAACTGGTGGTCACATTTGCATATTACATGATATGCCTAAGACTTGGGCAACTGCTCAAAGGAAAGACCTGCAGTAACCTAAACAGCAACTGAATTTACATCGGTAGAATCCCCTTTATTTGAAAAAAGTGATTCTTAAGCATAAAATAAAACAAGTTATCTCATGTCCTATAAATACCTTCAACAAAATCTAGATACTCACAGAAAATCTTGATGGAATCCATAGTCTTCAAGTTGGGCTGGCTTAAATTTTCAGAACTAGTGCTAGTTCTCAGAAATTCTGGCCTGAACAAATTTTCCCCTCTGTTTTGCAGAGGTTAAAAGTGTTAGACAGCTGCCTTTCTGTAAGTCATTTAGCCATCTGAAATGTTTTTATTTTCAGTATCAAAAACATCCATGAAGCTACTGGAATAGTTTCCAATAATCAAGACTACAGAATCAGGAAATGTCCCATTTAGAAATTGAGTTTGGAGTGATAAGAATGAAACATGAATTGGTCCGTAGTTCCATGACTCCATTTAGACTGCACTAATATCAGCTCTGATACAGTCCAAGTGCATCACCAGACTGATCCTTCCAATGGGTATGATTTAAAAATTGTAATTCAACATGAAATTGTGACATACCCACTTTTATCAGGTTGTTGGGTTTGTTTTCTTTTAAATTAAAAATAAAAAAGCTTTTAGAAGTTATTTCTTTCTATAGATAGATTCATCCATACTTCCTATGAATTCCAGAGAGCAAGTAGTCTAAGGGTAAGTCTATGAATCTCACTTTGCTAAGTAACATAAATTATCAGAAGGACCAAAAGGATGTTTCCTTATCATTCCCAGTACGAAGTGAACTATGGAAAAGGATTGTGTCATACCATGAAACCCACCCTTATTTTCTACTAAAACATACACACAAGCTCCATAGTTAAACCAAACCTCTTTGATTCCCATTAGCACCCTGTACAGTAATAAAAGACAGACTAACATCACTGGAAAAGTATTTGAGGCAGCAGAGAATTTTGCTCTAGATCACTGTGTCACAAAAAGCAAAACAAGTCACAGTGAAAGTGCCAAAACCAGATTTAATGGCAAAGTAGGTGCAAAATTTGTAGTGCTGCAAACAAAATTTAAAATTTAAAAATAAAAAAAAAGGAAAACAATAAAAGTCAGAGTATGGTGCAGACATTTCACAATACACTGACAATACTGTAGGATTTTCTTTTTTTCTGTTTATAAACAGAACTTCATTAACATTCACTGGGTTTCAGCTGCTTGATTTTGACCCATTTTTGCCTCTCTGTTCTTACAAGCTTCTTAGTTTTGACTGTTCCCCAAACCCATCCGCATTTGTGGAAATCCTACTTCTTCACTTCTCTTGGATTCACGAATTCTAACTGGAGTTACACTTGAAACAATCTACAGTTTTCTTTACAAATGAATCCAGCATGGGCAACAGGACAGATTTGCAAAGTGCAGCTATTCCTCGTGTGCATTTCCAAAATTACTGAGGATTAATGAGTTATTACTGTGTATATTTATACGCAACTCTTTGAAGTAATAATTTCTAGCCAGTAAAAGTCACTTGGAGAAATGGGTTTATGAAAGAAAAATAACTAATACACTACCCCGGTATCTGCAGCACTGTTCAGTACTAGTTGTAACTGTTGTCTGAGATCTAAAATGCACTAATAGACCAAACTCTGTATCTGACATGTAATTCTGACCAAAATTATGAAATTTTAAGTATGCTGAACGGGTCTGAAAAAATGAAGTCTAAAGACTTTTCCTCCCTGGAAAGTAAGGTGGGTTTTTTGTTAAACTTAATTCCCTTTTGTCCCAAAATAAATACGATTTCATGCACAATTGACTTTATCTGCCTCAAATCGATAAAAGCATTAAATCAATCTTTTTAAAAAAATCATACAGTTAACTCATCTGATTATTACTGCAAGTCTTGCAGGAACACAGATGTGCTGAACGTGAAATTTACTAGTTGAAAGGTACTTTGGAAGGTTTTTATGCATCACTAGAATGTTTTCAAAACATGTGTAGCCACTTACAAAAAGTATTGAGATGCTTTACTTAATCTGAAAAGGAGGGCTTTTCCACGGCATTAGTCTTATAACGAGTCTTTTCAGGCAAATTTTAAAGAATGTATGGTTCACATACCTTAAAATGAATCACTAGCGCTTAATTGTTTCTGAAGAGTATACAAAGGAAAATATTTATTCTCTTATTCAACAAATATTTAACTAAAATTATGTTTTGCTTTCTTTTCACACTAAGGATTGAATTTGACACTGTAAGAGAGAAAAGCAGCCTGTGCTAGTTAATGTGATTTTAATTACTGAAGCCACAATTCCCCTTGTTTTGCATTAGAAAGAATTTAATAAGACCTAAATTTTGGAGTATGGCATTAATGTTGATAGCAGAGGCTTTCTTCCAGCAAATTCTGTTTCACCATCCAAGCAATTTGAAGAATTAGTGACCGGTAAGTTACTGCTACCAGTGTGGAGGTTTGAATCCAAATGTGGGCACAACTGAATGTTTCCAGAAGCTTACAAAACCATGGGCAGAGCTGTTTTAAGCAATAAGTAGTGTTAATGGGAAGAATGAAGCTATTGTTTCCTTGTCAAGTGTTAGAAATCTGACATTTTCTTATAACAGATACCTGAAGTTACTTTGTTTAACAGTGTAACGTTAAACACTTTTGAAATAATGTCATAATCTACAGTGTGGATCTTCAGAACCAGTTTTATCTTCTTCACACAAAGATAATGATGATTATCAGCTCCGCAGCTCCTATAAATCACTTCACCTTCACTGAGCTGATGGAGAGATGTTGATTTGCATCTGCTGAGAATTCTGCCAGTTTCTGCCCCCAAGCTGGGTTAGCACCGTCATTTTGAAAGGTCCTTTTTCAGTGAAAACACAAAGTTGCAGACCAGTAAAAGTTTTGGTTTTGTCAAAAATACCTTTGCTTTAAAATTTAAGTACAGCATTTAGAATTTCAGACAACTCATCACAGTAGAGAGTTACGTATCAGCTGATTCGGAATTTCTGAGCAGCAGTGAACAATACAATCTCAAGGTATGCCACATTCACACTAAAAACCTTTTTAAATCTAAAAAGTGGAGAATTGTGAACTGTTGGGTTTTTTTTTTTTTGTCTTACATAACAACCTAAGAAAACATCTACTCGTCAGGAAAGAGATCTAACACCCTAGTCTACAATTTTGTAAAGAGTCCCTCTATTTCTTTAACGTCAAGTATCTTTCAAACACAGAAAAGTGATGCTGTTATCCTACCACCAGCAATGGAAGGTTTGCCAGCTTCTCTCTCTACAGAACATTGCTAGAGCACAGATAATTGAAATTTAAAATTAAGGCAGCTGGTAATTCTATCAATGTCTGAAACCTGCAGTTCTCACACACAGGACCTCCTCCCCTTCTCCCTCACACTTACTGCTGCTTCCCATTAAGTACCTGAGGAGGACAGAAGTGTTTCTGACAAGAGGTCCATCCCACCCAGCACACTCTGCAGCAGTGGTAGTGAGTAGAAACAGTATTAGAGATCTATGGAAAAAGAAGAGAGGATGTAGGTTTGGTATGGCCAAACTCAGGATTTACTCAAACTGGTGTGAGGGAAGTCAAGTTAAAAGTCCTTTTCAGTCTCCTGTGTGTATTTTCCCATGTGTTGGCGCAGAGGCTCACAAGCCCAGACTACCTGCTGTATGAAGACCCACTCTCATTTCATTTAAACTCAAACTGGAACCCATATTTGGTCTGAACGTGCTTGCAAATGGCATGGACGTTATTTTTTTTCATATAAAGTCTTCAAAAAGAGAAGAAGAAAACTGAGAAGTCTTATATAAACTGGAAAGGTGGGCAAGATGACGTCCAGAGATCCCTTCCAACCTCAACCATTCTGTGAGTCTGTGCTTTTTATCTCTAAAATCTTACGTTCTTTCTAAAGACCACTAGGAAGAATTTTCAGCAATTCCCCATGTACGCAAATGATGAAGAGGAAACGTAAAATGAGATGTAAGATTTGGACCCCGAACTTGTAGTGTTTCATTACAAAACTTGAGATCAGTTGCTTTAAGGTACTTCCAAGGAGACAAGGCCCAACATGGAGACGGAGGCAGCTTGGTGAATGTTCACAGGCAAGCTTTAGCTTAGGGCTGGTTTTCTTTTCTTTTGGTTTTTTTTTTTTTTAATCCAAAGGTTTTGTTCCTCATTTCCTCTTAGACGTGACAGACACAAGCATTCAAATGGAGAACACTCTTTTTTCATCATGGAACCTAAGAAGGTGAGAGAATTAGTTCTGTAGACAGGGCAGATGAAATGGGAAACTGTACAGTCATTTGTAATGGACTAATCAAATAATATGCATCTTGTTCCCTTCTGCAACTGTACATTTCTTGTATTTGGACATTTACTTATTTAGCTCTACAAGCAAATATTATAGGTTGTTTTAGTAAAAAACCTTCCAGTTTATTATTATTATTAGATGGATTTTTAATCTAAATAAATAGAAAATACCCTCTTCAAATTATTTGCAGAATCAATGGGAGCCTTTAAAACCTCCCATAGACCTCCAAAGGCAATTACAGCAGAGGAGGTTTTCAGATTTACACCTGACTGAGATGGAAAAGGTCTGTGTACATCAAATATTAAAAACAAACTCACTATAAATAACCTCTAACAGAAGCACAGCCCCAGTGACAACTAACATTTTTTTCTTCCTCTCTCATTTTGACCCTTGACATAGCTGTGTGAAAACAGTAAAAGAAAAGATGGAATATGTATCTATAGAATGACCTAAAATTTTCCAATCCACATGGTGTTACCAGTGAAGGAAACGTGCAGGCATGTATGTGGCAATTACCTTCACATTCTACTTTCTTTATTGTATAAGCAAATAAAATTGACCAGAAAAGAGAGCACAGTGTTAACTAAAATATAACCCTGCCACGTAATTTATAGTAATATATTTGATTTTAATACTATAAAAAGTAATACCATTCCATATCTCCCATAAAATATTTGTAAATTATATTAGATATTAAGAGGTGGCCCTAACTATCTGAGCACCACTTGATATTTGCTTTATGTTAATAGACATTCTCTTGAGTAGCTGTGCTTGAATACGTTATAAAGAATAAAAGGAAATACTATTTAGCGGTGTTTCTAAAACACTGAATAATTTCCATAATTTGTGACAGTCGGCAGATTTTGATAGTATCTCACATCGATTTTTATGTTTCAAGATGACAATCATTACACTATTATCTGCAGTTTGAGCAGTGGAACCTAACCTCCTAATTAGGATGAAAAACTGCTCCAATTGCAACCCCAGCAAGTCACAACAAGTCAATAATTTGAATAAGAATTAATTTAAAAAAACTCTACAAGGTTGTATTGGAAGTTATTCCGCATTGCCTATTGATTAACACTTGGTATTACATTCTAAAAAGGTCTCATTAAACACAGCACCCATTTAAACGTATTATTTTAGTTTGAGTTTTCTGGTGGTGACATAAAATAGAAAAAAGCACAAAAAGCAAAGTAATTTTTTGACTGGATGTGTTACCTTCACACTACTCTTGAGAGCAGTGCCATGGAAGAATTCACATGTGCTCTACTAAAAGGATATACAATTAAGAAAGCTGGTACTTCCCTTGTATGTTAGCATGAAGCACCTCAACAAACCTCACAGATCTCCAAACATGATGTATCCAGCTGCTGCCACACACTAAATCAGTCATGTCTTAATGACTGTGACCCTGATTATTACTACCCCACAGGCATTTTTTTTTTAAGGAACACGTAACAGGTACTAAAACCACCAGGAGATTTCTTCATGTTCCATTTTCTGCTTGATTTTGGAAAGACATGACTAATTGAAAACAAAACATTTTGTTTTGAGACCTGCTGAAAGAGTAGCACTCATTAACATGGCATCTACCAAGACAAACTTGGAAAATGTTAATATTAGCTAAAATATGAACTGTATCTACTTAACAAAAAAGCTTTTACTACTCCTGTTTCCATTTGTTTGAATTAAAAAGCTTTTCACTAATATTTGAAGTTTACCATGTAAGAAATGTCTTTTTTCAGCATAGAGACTTACAGTCTTAAAACTCCTAACAAGGTTAAACAGAAAATTAAATTTAAGTAAAAGCCTGAGTGTGATACAGTTGTAAATCTACAAACACACATACAAATCTGTGAGTTGATGCTAGGTGGCAGTACTGTGTAATTAAACCCCAAAGATTTCTTCACCGTATCTGATTCACTTCAGGCATTTTTCAGAACAACCAACTCGAACATTTTGCATAATAAAATAAACAACAAACAGATCTCTCTTCTCCCTTTAGTTTCACCTCCTGAGAACTAGATTCTTTATTCATAAAAGGTCTCAGAATTAAATTTCCTATCCATAAAGCTGTGATCTAGCACAGCAGCCTTACAGGAAACAGCTCACAAACTAGGAGCCTGACTTTGTTTCCATCCTGCAGTATTGCACCCCTACTCTTTGGTATTACACTTCTAATTTCTGTGTCGGTTCTGACCTTGCTTTTCTCTGCATCTCGCAAAGAGAATTACCTCGTGTTTGAGGGATGCACTTTTATAGTCTGTTTTAGTCTCAAAACCTATTTGATTGAAGAAGTCACTCCTAATCACTTGATCCCTTTAAAGGTTATTGCTTTTCACAAGTTATGTGTTCACCACAGAGTAGTTTAATTATTTGTAGCTACCACAGATGATCAAGGGCTACACATATTTTCCTATCCAGAAGCTCAGGAACGTGTCTCACTTTGTACAGTCATTATTTCCAGAAGGAAAACTGGTTCAGCTCACACAGACATTTACTTCCATTGCAATTTGAAAAAGCCTTTCCAAGTAAGGTAAGCCAGCCTATCCAGAAAGCACCTATGACAGAAAGCTGTTGGGAAAAGTTTCAGTACTGTTATGACTACAGTAATTACAATAACACGCAATGACAGCTAAATTCATCTTATTCAAGAGTGAGTACTGCGTCTATATTATGCGGTGTATGTAAATAATACAGTGAGGATTTCTTCTTAATTTAAACACACATCCAAATGGGGATAGAGGAGGATATAATAGTAATACAAGAACAACATATTTGTTTTTACTGTGAAACAGACTGTTAAGGACCTGAGAATTGCTGATTATGTACGAAGTATCAAATCTCTCTTCCCAGATTTTACTAATGAAGCACATACATTTACCACATTCATTACGGAGTATTAACTGAGATGTACAGTCCCAACTCAATGAAAAAGCAGCACAGTCAATTAACAGGCCTCAAAAATCACAGCTCTGAGACTTAGAGATGGAAGCAGAGGACACATGGCTGCTCCCTCACTATCAGCAGGAAACTTGTCCAAAAGTTCTAGTATCTAGTTACAAATGCATCTGATACCATCGCTTCTACCGCCTTCCCTGCCTATGGAAGCAGCTTTTTTTGTCTAACTGACCTTACCATTTACTTCTAGGAGATTAATTTAATGTTCTAGTAGCCATATCACATTTCTCTCTCTTTACAGTTTTGGCCATCACTCCACATTTTATTATTCAAAATTTCTGTTTATTTTGGGGTTTTCTAGTGCAGAACGTGGACACTCTGGTGTCAAAAATATCTAATGAATCTTCTCTAATCACACCATCTGAGTGTTGCAAATACACATATCATTTATTTCTAATTACACAACACCGAGTGAAGAAACTAATTGTGTCACTGGAACACAGTAAGAACCATGACATTTCCTACCCATAACAACAACATGATCTGTAGAAATGTTAAATAACAGAACGGGCAGTTCTGTTTTGGCGTGTCACGTTAACATGTACAGCTAAGAATGCTAAGTTCTGGAACCGTGGTTTGTCACTCAGAAACTTTAACACTTGCCAGAATTCTTTTAAGGCACACAACGCCAAGTTACTCAGGAACAACAACAACAAAACCAAACCCAAAAAAAGAGGTTTGTAAACAATCCACATCTGCTGAAGAGCTGAGTCAGTCCTGTAATGCCTGGTGTTGTGCCACCCTGCTGAACAAATGCTTGAAGAACTAAACTGCAGCTGTGAACATTTTTCTCAAAAAAATCTTTTCCTCTCACTAGTCAAATAGCAGTTGTGGCCCCTCTGGCCCTATGAAGACAAAGGATCTTCATTTCAATCTGGAATCTCAATCTAAATGAGCTTTGAAAGAAACAGAACTCAGCTAAGGAACGTTGAACTTTTTAACTCTTACGTAAGAAAAAGAAATATCACTTTCTTCTTCCCTTCTAGCAGCATTTCTAGATCTTTCCTACTGAATCATAATCACTTACCTGTTTTTTAATAAAAGGTTAAACCCTTTGTGGAAATGACAGCAAGCCAATGTACTGCGGGTTTTTTCCACAATGCAACAGTTTATAATTGACTGCTTATGTAGTAATTGCTCTATTTATAGTGATTATTTGCATGAGAGAAGTGATTGACATCACCTGCTATTAATGATAGAGAGGGTTTATTTCACATTTATGACCTAAAGCTCTTACATAAATCATTTTCCCTTCCTAAGAAACCGATGTTCTACAATCTTAGGAAAGTTTCTTTGAAACAAAATGACAGGCTTATCTTGTGTACATTAATATTACTTACTACTCTTTCAAAATTACTTTTACAGTCTTCTCTTTCTATAACTTCCTAAAAGACTTCCTAGAAACGGAGAGGCTTGCATCTCTGCCTTCTGAGCCTCCAGGGTTGTAATGCTTTTTTTTTCCTGTATGTATTCCAGCACAGTGTGTGTTAAACATCCTTTAATTTTGACGGACAAAAGCTCAGATGTGTTATCAAGCAACAGCATTGGCTGTCACGGAATAGAAGTGAAAAAAAAAAAAAAAATATATATATATATCAGTAAAGAAATTGGGGCTGTAGAGAAGATCCTCCTTCTCCTAAGTTCTGACTCTCCAGCACTGGAAAATGGAAGGGAAAACCCCCCAAACTTATATAAGTGTTATAACCATTTTCAGGAGCCTTGGTCTGTCCCACAGGAAAAAGTAAAGCTGACAAAATTGATCAAAGAGCATTTTAGATTGTAGCTAATAATCAGAGCCACCTCTTGTAATTTTACTGAGGTCGAGTGAGACTGAACAGTCATTGTGCAAGAAAGCAAAATATTCACAGAAGGCTTATAAACTCGCAGTGTAATTCAGCTATTCATTATAAGGATAATAAAGACCATGGCCCTCGAATTATTATGCATTTGTATTTCTTTTCCATGCCCTGTCTTCTAGAACTTTAGCTTACAGATATTTATACTTTGAATGGTAAGACAAAGCCACTTTTTATAGGAACGACTGGAAACGCTGTCTGTCCTGGATTCATTTGTCAAATTAGTTTTTAAGAGATGAGAGTCTGATCGTGATTAAAATTAATCCCTGACAACACCCTCTCACTGGAGCCTGAGCCTATAAACAAAGGAGGTGCTCTCCTTGTTCACACTTGTTCTTCCACACCACAAAAGGCACATTATCGTTAAATATATCATTTTTAAGAATAATTTTAAAAACCATCAAAGCCAGAGATGTGCACTTGTGCGGCACTATCCTCTTTATGCCGTCACAAATCAAAACTATATTGTGGGAAGTTATACTGGGATGTTACAGGGGGGATTGATAAAACTTGTCCAAAGCTTAACATCTTAATTCAAGGCTTAGCTTCACATTTTACAAGCTACTTAGGAAGTACTAACACCTCTGCTGCTCACAGCAAACCTTTGAAATTTATCAAGGAGATAGCCTAAGGGTTAAAGAAAACATGCCTTTTCTCCTTATGAGAGTTTATTTAGTTTCAGCAGAGCTTTAGCAGAGAATTTTGCTTCCCCCTCTCCTCCTGTTTCTCTTGGCTGTGCACAAAAGTCATCAGTACAACAGGAATAATGACACCTTAGGATGAACTTTCGCGCGAGGGTTCCCCTCTCTGCCACCCGGACTGAGGCCCTGTGAATACAGAGGAGCTACCAAGAGATAGATGGAGGTGGTAGGAAGAGGCTTCCCGCAAAGCTGCCACCTTCTCTCAATTTAACATCTAACCACTGAACTCAGAACTTTGCACCAGCAGCTGCATCAACTGTTCTTCCTACTCTACACAACACCCAAATCACCACCCTTTCTGGGTTCCAGTGAGGGAACTGAGACCCAGAGGGACCCCTCCGGATAGCCCCTGAACTGGGCATCTGCACCCCACTTGCCGTCCAGCTCCCTCACCTTTCTCCCACGCCAGCTGGCATAAGTCCAGCTCAACTGCAAACAAAATTCAGGTTTCAGTTTATGATGAGAATCTCCATAGGGTTTATGACAGATGTATATGATACAATATGCTATGCTTTTTGGAGTTTCTCTGAAGCTGAGTTATAAGCGCATCCACACAGTGATTCTTACTTACAGACAGACATACAAAATCCTCATGTACCAATTCAACTCAATAGGGATTTTTGTTGTCGTTTTAAACATATTGTTAGCACCTTTGAAGACTACACCGCAATATTAAAACTCTCGATTTAATATATTTTCAAAAACATAAGGATAATGAACAGGTATAAAGCAGAAGGGCTTTAACAAGTTAAATATACATCATGACCCTAAGCCAACTGTTAATTCTGTAAAATTAAAAGCAGACAAAAGAATTGTTAAATCAGGTTTGTGAGTATTGATAAGCCATGAAGAAAAACCTTCACTTCTCTCTTTCCCTACTTATTTTTATTTTTTTCTGAAGGCGATTTTCATCTGTTACCCTGTATGGAACCAACATCCATTATATGAAAAGACAGCATCTTAATCGAAGTTACTTCTTATACAAGTCTATTTAATAAAAATTCAGTGTTTTAATCTAGTAAGTGTAATATCCATGAAAACTAAATGCTGACTCTTTATTATTCAGTTACTGATGCACCTCTGTAGCTTATGGAGTTAGTTCTCTTAGAACTGAATAGAGTTTAAAACACAATAAAAAATTCAATGGCATTTTCTAATACAACAAAAAATGGTTAGGCCAGTAGCATCAACAGGCTCTACTGCTATGTGACCTACACCCCACGTTAAAATCATCCACCTTAGCTTTTGCAAAAAATTCAGATACAAAAACTACACACAGATAACTGGGATCCTCAGCAGGTATATTACTGTGTAATAGAGATCAATACAGCTTGGACTGAGTCAGTAACTCGCAGTCTTATGTTGGAAGGACATATTTTACCTGACGTAGCTTTAGAGAACATTTCACTCAATATGTATGTTCTGAAAAGAACTAATGAAAATAACCAAGGAGAAAATAGCTGCTGTGATATGGCATAAGGATTTTTTTCCCTTACATTACACTTCTGAATATGCAATCACGTATCAGTTTGGTCAGTGGGACTCCTGCCTCAGTGCACAAGTTCAGAACACAGAACAATAGACAATTTAGGTGCACTGCTGCAGCATACACTCATCTCTTGGAAATGACAGTTTTTAATAGAGTTGAATGCTGCAGCTGTTAAGAAAAGACTGAAAATGCAATCCAGATTTTTAGTAGATGAATGACAAACTTCATGTGCAATGACACCCACTGAAAAAAAATGTCTTCCTTGAGTAGGATCTTTGAGAGAGGTCCTAAGAGACACTTCTTATTCAGACCAACACCCTCATATGGTGGGAGAAGCATGATTTCTTTGATCTCTCATCTGAACTCTGCTCTTCAGATAAAATCAAGTTCTTGGACTTCTTCCAGAACACAATCCTACAGATCTCCTAACGCTACTTAGACTCTCAGCCCCAATACTTGCAAATGCATTGAAGCAACAGACCAAACTCTAATTTGCACCTTCAAGAGCTTTCCCCACTGGAAGCCTGTGTCCAGCAGCGTATCTGAGTAACTCAAAGCACACTTTTTCCTAACAAATTTATTTATTCAAACAATAGAACCCACAAAGGATTGCTTTTATTCCTACTGTTAGCTTCCAGCAATCATTTAGAGTTAACCGCCTCAGAAATGTGCCATACAGCCCCACTCTCAGACTCTGCCTGCCCTCATAAGTAGGCCGTGCTCCCATGTAGGAAAAAGTTTGTCGCTGCTTAATAAATTTATCTTTATCTCTTGCCCTCAACCTTTGTGTGCAAAGTGTTTGACACTGAGGAGAAAAGAATAAACAGCTAATTAGTGATCCAGTCATGGCCCTAGATACACTCTTGAAACTATTTCTCCTGAGACATTTCATCTCTCGATGCTGTTTCATTCATTAAGAGACTAAAAAGTGAAAACAATTTATTATGAAGCAAAGTCACAGAAACACAACTTGATAAAAATAGAAACATGGGCTTCACCCACATCTGTCATAATAACTAATGAAAAAAAAAAAAGGCTGGAATCTTGACACAAAAAGGCAACAGGTCTAAAACAAAGTGCAGCCTGCACCTCACAGGCCAGCAAATCCCCCAGCACTTCATTTGTTCAGTGCTGGCACTTCCCACCCACACCAGCCATGTCCTACCTGCTGGTGTAAATCGGAGGTGGCTGAAGTCCCTTTTGGACGGGATTTGCTCATTTCTCTCATCTTTCCCTGTCAAGTCACATTACTGCCAAGTGTAGGGGCTGAGGTATGAGAGCAGCGGTGAGATCTTTTGGGAGATGACGCCACGGTTCGCTCACAGCTCAGTTATGCTTCTGTTACAGGAGAGCTTTTTCACCACTCCTTCTGCCAAGTGATGTCAAGAAAGTAACAGCGATACCTCTACACATTTAGTATCACATACATCAATATTTTCTAGGTTAGCAACACAATTTTAATACTTAGAGTTGTATAGAAGCCTTTCTTCCCCAAGTCCTTTATTTTTCTCAGGCCTAGTTACGATCTCCAACTGGGCCCATGGCCCACAAGGCCTTCCACCACATTCGGGCAGCACTCTCAAACTTCTTCTCATGGTTATCCTTAGATTTCTTAAACTCTAAAAATCACATGAAGCCACACTCCTCTGGTGGTACTGAATGCAACAGGGAGAGCCCATTTCAATTCCTTTCACTGAAATCTGAAGGAGAGGAAAGGAGAATTTCCCTCTGCAGGGAACTGCCGCGCTTAATGGCTGACAGAAACGCCTCAGATCTCTTCCAACTGCCTCCCTCACTAACTTTACTAAGTTGTGGTAGGTAGCTGTAGTGGAGTTGTAATCATCTAAGGATGTAAGCAAGACAAGTAACAATAATGGCTGTCATTAGGCCAAATTATAGGTTAAAAAAAGCTGTGGTAAACAAGCTGTGATTTTTAACAAATTTCTCATTCCTCTTGCAACTAAGAAGCTGTCTCTGAAATTTCAGCCACTTGTTCCACCGGTAATGTGCAATGCTCTTTCACTTCCCACCATCAACTTGTAAGAATGCATGGTTTCTTTCATACACAGGCCAAACCTTGACATTTATAAGCATTCAGAATCAAGATCTCCTCAAAAGCCAGTACGAAAAGCTTGTGTGTCCCTCCAGCCGCACTGCAGGCAGCCAAGTCTGTGGCTACTGACAGCAGTGCTATCTGACAGAGTAATAACTACAGTATATGACTACATACATTATCCACACTAAAGTAATATTATCAATTACAATCAAAATTCATGAAGCTCTACAAAATGCCAGCTCAAGATGATTTAAGTGCCATTTTACATCCTAGTATTTACAAGCCAATGTTTCACAAAATGAGTAGGATATATTCAGTACTATCACGTCTACTTCCTATAGAGGCACTAACTAAAGCACTCCCAACTTCTATGTTAAGATAATACTTGAAGGGTGCTGACAGTTTTAACCTACATCCTTTGATTCAGAAAGACTTCTAATCCCGAAACTTGGTTCTTTGTTTTAAATCAGGGACGTATTGATTAACTGTGAGACTGAATGCATCTCAGCGGTGGCAGAGTCGGGTATCCACTATGGAATTAGGACAGTTAAACACTGGAATCGATCCTCTCATTGTAGAGCCACAGCTGCTGTGGCAAGCAGTTTCTCTAAGCTATTAATTTTATTATTAGCACACCTGGAGACATTGTTTCCCTGAGGGAAAAGCAATTCAATTGTGTGTGCTGCAATGACTAGTGGCATATGATCAATGAGACAGCTGGGACCACAAGCTTTATTCTGGAGCTTGGGGTAGGTATGACGAAGTAGTTTGTAAAACAGTGACGATACAAAATAATACTGCTTTATGTTTTATGCACCTCATATAGAGAGCTTACAGTTTCCAGTGTCTGGCACTTTGAAGCCTTTCTGGAGTGGTTCACCAGCCCCAGTCATTCTAAGGTATCCTCCCTACGACATCCGATATTGATTGATGATCATCCTTTTCCTGACCAATGACTCCTTCCATCCTGCCACTGTGCCTCCAAGGGAGCAATATGCCACCCTCCTTTAAAAGGCAACAGCAACACTTGTTTAACACAGAAGAGG
The DNA here is from genome assembly GCA_013400055.1 of Nycticryphes semicollaris. Lineage (NCBI taxonomy): Eukaryota > Metazoa > Chordata > Aves > Charadriiformes > Rostratulidae > Nycticryphes > Nycticryphes semicollaris. The sequence goes on from VXBJ01002367.1 coordinate 172,592, forward strand.
AAGACTAACTACAAGTTTCTGAACATTCAGTTTTATTTCACAAGCACGTTAACAATGGAAAGACGCAAAGCCCACAGACCTGCCAGCACAGCATCAGCTAAAACTGACTTTCTAATCACAAAATAATTGATGTATCTCAAAAACTCGGATCCAGCAATACGTGAAATTTACTCAGTATTTAAATACAAGACTCAGTAGAGATTAGCAGGAAAGGAGGATAAAAAAGGGACCACTCAGGTATTACAAGCGTATATAAATGATGCACTAACACCTGCACACACACACAAAACGACACCAAGACACACACACACACAAACCAACCAACCAACCAAACCTTTCATAAAAATAAGCTGAAGATAATGCTGCATCTGGTAGAAACTGTAAATCTATTATTGTAAACCTTGCAAACCTTTCAGGAGCTTTGGATCATTACCCTCTTTCTTTCTGAATTACCACTATAGCCAAAGCAAGTCCTCTGTTGTGAAACCTTGTAAGAGATGTTACACTACACATCAAGACCACAAATTTTCAGAATTATTTAGATTTAAGACATTATTAGATCAACTCAGTCCTGACACCACTGTACAATTTGTGCTTATTGACCCTGGTTTTTATATTATAATACTAAATTTCTAAAGACAAATGGAGTCCCTACAAATCCATAAGAAGGTATGCTACATTTTGGAAAGCAGAAGGAGAAATCAAAACAAGAATTACTTTCAGTATAATCCAAAGCTATTCTTTTCAAAATACAACCTTACATGCTTTCAAAGATACTTCCCTTCCATTTTCAAATGCGATAAATTCTTATTTTTAAAAGTAAACCATTGCAGAGCAGCAATTTAACAGCAAATTTTATTACTTTTCAAAACAGCAAATTATTTTTTTTCCATAACTTAACCTAGTCCATAGATAATTATTGAACAACTGTTACTGTCTGAAAATCTCCCTCCTACTCCTCCCCCCACATCACAGAAACCCTACAGACTTATTTTCATGCCACAGGCATCAAAACTCTAGCTAAAATAAAACCAATTTTATATTCTGATTACACATTCTGAACTAGGATTTCATTTCTTCTGCACAACCCAGACACATATTGGGAACTGTTAGGGGACTCCTACAATTGTTAATTGATTATTAGTTTTTAAGCTCCGTTCCATGCTATCTTTTTTCCTCCTCCTGTTTTGTGTTTGGCCTAACGTAATTTAAGAGAATGTAGATACTACTGTGTCTTTTGTTTTTCTGCCTGCTTGCTTTGGCTTTTGTACATTTGACTGGCAGCTGGTCATCAGCAATCATCTATTAAATACTTCCTGACGTGTTTTGGGGCCTTTTTCAACATTAGGCTAAATGCCAAATATTCATGATCTGCTTGTACATGCTCCCCAAGAGAAGGGAAAGTAAATTTCTTATCTTTAAAATTTACATTTTATATCCACCTTCTTTATATAAGGAGTTCAGTCCAAATCATTGTAAGGCGCAACAGCACAGGGAATAGTATAAAAAACCTGTAGTAAAAGAAAAAATCATCAAGTGAATCCTTCCGTCAGCATGCCTCCTTCCAAAGACTTTATTACAAGCTCTAGGTATTTTGTAGACAGAAAAAGAACGTAAAGTTAGATTTACGTAACTTGAGAAAGATGCCTGACAGCAACAGATACAACCCAGGCTGACAAACAAGCAAAGCTGGGCTGTCACCTTCTGGACTGTGTCATCACTGATGCTCCTTTGCAGGAGGGTGACAGTCATCATAGAGTCTAAGCTCTTACTAATTCCAAGTGCGACTACATAAGGTTGAAGGTAAATCAGAGCCCCGGGTCACGCTTGATGTGACCTGTTTAGGAGCGTGCAGTGGAGACCTTAGGTGACTGCAACCCATCTAACCCAACTACCACAGCTATTTCACCATCATATTAGCAAAGGTTTGTGTGCATGTTTAGTTTGTCCAGGGCCTTATGAACTACCCTTTGAGTGGGTAAGCAATAAGTACAAAATTTAAAAACAAAAAAAAAAAAAGAAAACCAGGCATCTCTAAGGCCAAGAGATGAGGAGAAAGTGTCTGTGCTGATGGGTTGTGCTCAGCCAGAAGACATGTAACCCCAGAGCCTGATAGAAGTTGGTTTGCATTCTGATACACAGCTTTTCGCAGCTTCTGTGAGCTAAAAGACTAGAAAGACTGGGAAGGAACAGGGTAAGGTGTTTTGAACACAAAAACCGGCTGTACCCTCAAGCTCCTGTTACCCAAAAGTGCTCAGTTTTGTCAAAGGAAAAAGGTACCCACTCCTCTGGAGGGTGCTCCAGAGCCATGTCTTCTCCTCCCTCTTAGTGTCCAACACCCAGAAAGATGTAAAGGTACAGCCATTCCTTCTGCTTCCACCCGTACTTTTTTAACCAAACATAACATATACTAATTACTCATCAAATGGAACAGTGCCACCATTTTTGGGCAAGGTCAAAAAGCATCACAGACTTGGGTAAAAACACTGATCAGTTTGCTGTGGAGAGCAGCCACGTGTATACTCTTTGTTATCAGTTAACAGTATTAGAGAACAGAGGCAGAACCCTGAAGAGGGTAGCAAGGAGGTAAGAGACATGGAAACAGCAAAGTGAGGATGAGGAGCAGAGAGAGGGGACGGTGTGCAGCTCCATGCTCATGCACTGCACTAACCTTTAATATCACACATGGCCCTCGAGGCGGGATTTTTGCAGCTCAACCATATCCAAACCGTTCTTGGCCCATCCATACACAATCCACAAACTTAGCTACTGTCCTACAGGCTACCAATCAAGAATGACTCCACAACTCTCTCCCATGTAATTTCCATCTCAGGTTCTGATGAGAAAAATAGTGATTGCGAGCAGAATGAATTTCCCAGATTTTAATGATTATTTAATATGTTTAAAATTAACCTATCATTATTGCCACTTCTGTGCTAAAGTCATTGTCAGTCTGCTGTATCCACGTCTAATTCATGCAATCAAGAAAAGAAGAGAGTTCAGACTCACTACTCTGATGCTGACAAGTTATTTCACGTAATCTAATCTCTTAGCCATATTTCCCAAATCAGTCAAAGAATCTCAGTGTCTAAACCAAGGATCCTAGTCAGCAGATGTTACAGCAAAACCGAGACACATATTTTATCCTTCAGTTTCCACTATTTCTGAAATTGAAATAAAGTAATTATCTGTATGCATACCTAAAAACCTGGGGAGAGGGGAAAGGAGATGTAGTCAGACCTAGTTGCTTTAGTTGCTTGAACTCTGCGATCACTGCCTCAGTAAGAATTTTTCTGCACAGAAAACTACGAGATGCCTTCGCTTCAGTAGATTTCAGACTGCACACTTCTACAGTCAAAGGCTTTAACACCAAGCTTCAGCAGTACATCAGTGATACACATACTCAGTATGATCCCCCATACAGGACAAAGACGAACCTGCACTTACTGTTTAACATTTATTTACTGTCAGAAACGAAGATTTGAGTTTAGAGTTATTCTGCCTGTACTGCCTTATTTTCACAAAGAGCACAGTCAGAGCAGAAATTGCTAACACAGGCTACACATTCACAGCAAAGTGTGCAACTCCATGTAATGCGAGCATTGTAAGAACACTATCATCAGGAGCACAAAATATCATTAATCTAATGAGATTACCTGTTTATAGACAGCAGGACCTTCTATTCTCTTACACATTTAACCAAAGGGCTGCCTAAGCACTGAGTACCAATTATGTTGAATTTGTTAAACAGCAGAACCTTGAGCCGGCTTAGAGTACATGCAGGGACACAATACAGACCTCCAACTGGATGTGACACACGCAACTGGAATGTGTGCAGAAAAACACGAGAATGACTGAGATGAACATAGAAAAGAAGCCCAATTCCCAGAGATTCAAGCTTACATAGTAATCATTCTTATGGAAGGATATATTCTTTTTGTAAAGAACCAATATATTCCTCACTCAAAACAAGATTAAAGAACAAAGTCTCAAAAACTACATCCTAATATTTTTCCTTTAATACTTGACGTACTAAAGAGAAGGTGTCATAACATCTCACCTAAGAAAGATGTGCTCTAAATCCAAATGAGAAATAAAAGAGGGAGCATCAGCACGAGGTATCTGGTCACCCAGAACAGGGTTAAAGGCAGCAGAATGTAATTTCACAGGTGTGATTCACAGGATTCATACTTCCTGGTGCCTAGAAAACTTCTCTGTTCTGTTTTCCAGCCCACTAATTCTGCCAGCTCTGACCACATGTGAATGCACTTAGGAAGGCTTACCTCTAGTCTCACTTCTCTTCTCTTAATGAGTTACTTCCTAGATTTTCACAAATTTGTTTAGCTACTCAATCGCTACATTTTGAAGTGACGATTTATTGCCAAATTATTTTCTTCCTGCCTGGGAATGCTATCACATAAACAGTTACACACTTCTTTAAGTGTAAATCAATTAATAGTCCCAACAAAGCTAGTAAGACTGTTCACATTAAGCATGGTCAATTATTTCCTGGACTGGACACTAAATGAAATTTATTAAAATATAAATGTCTTTCCATCATTTTGTATTGAAAACACTGGAATTATTATTCCTATCATGTTCACACTGTCTTTTACCTTCTTCATACATTTCCATGATGAAAAAATAGTAAAGACTTTATTGTTATATTTTGGAAAGTATTTTCACTTTAAATCCAGATTGCTTTAAACATACAACATCTCTCTCTGCTTTTACAGGTGCTGGCAATTCGTATGTGAAAATCTGTCTACAGCAGTACTGTATTCATAAATTTAGGGAAGGTAATACTATTCCAGTTTATAGCTTTGATTGGATAGACTGCAGCTTAAATTAGATTGTTTTGCTACACAAAGAAAACCTGGATATAGTTTGAAATTTTAAATGAAAAAAAAATATTCTTTTTACAACATTAATTTGACAAAAATATATCAGGAGACAGTTATTAAAAAATCAATCGATCAGTAATATCTTTTAGAAGTCCAGTGCCTGACAGAGTATCTGAGAAGCTACATGCAAGCAATTTCATTCCCCTGGCTGTAGCCAAAACGATTAACAGCAGTGGTAACACAACAGTTCCTAGAAGCACAGAACCAAACCTCCCTTGGTAAATGTTAAGCAATTTGGGTTGCGGACTGAAACCCAGCCCAGCCAGAGTCATAGCTGTTGTGAATGAACAGATGTCTGAGAAAGATTTTAAGAGCTTCCTAATTCTTACACTGTATTTGCTATTTGGCTTATCAATTGGAACAACTAAGGAAGTGTTTTTTCCTAACAACAGACCGGTTTTAAATCCAATGAAATATGGGCATAATGTCTGAGTTGTTCCTATGAGAGGAGACTGTAATGCTCCTCAGAGACACATCACGATTAATTCATAACTGGGCAGAGGTTATGAACCATATTTTTCACCCCTCAGAAAAGTAAAATCTGTACCACAGTTAGGGAGACCTGACTGATGGCTTCCCTAATTTTCCTCTGTATCTTTGAAATGCATACCAAGTGTCCTGGTGGCTGCATAATATTATATGTATAATGAGTAATTACTTGTTACTTTTACTAGTGAACCAGCTGAAGACCTGTCACAACATGTAGTATTCACCCACGCTAAGAGGAGCCACTGAACTTTTTTCTTCCCATCCTCAAAGCCCCCAAACAGTTCATTCTCCCGTTTGTTCAAAACATTATATTAAGAGTAAAAATTAAAAGGTAACTGAAAGGGCGATGCAGAAAGAAGATAGCAAGCTAGTATCCATATAAAAGCATGCAAATCTTTTACATAATTCACTCCATTTGTAATAATATTACTAAAAAGACAATTGTTAGTTTCTTTTCTGTTTGATTCCCATCACCTGTACCATGCTTCAATTGAACTAGTGAGATAGGCAAAAACTCAAAAAAACCCCTTTTTTAGGTTCTCATTCCACGTGGCTTTCTTGCCAAAGGAAGTGGTTACCATTCTGCTGAGGTATCAACACAAGGCAGGTATTACTGGACAATACATTACTGACACAAAGTATACATAAATATATAAATACATATACAAATTGAGCAAAAACTTGAGTTATCCCCAAAAAAGCAAAGGACCGAAATAAAGATGACTTTTTTGCTTTCCCTGGTAGGACTTGGAAATCCTTTAAGAGTTGAATAAGTTGCTGTCATACTGTTATCTGCCCCAGTGAGAACGGGAGGGAAGCATATCTAAGTGCCGACCCTGCAAACAAAGACAGACATCACCCTACTGACACACAGCCCTCATCTTACAAAGCACACCTCATCATTCACAATACAAAGCCCTTGTATTCCCTTCCCCAGGGGAAGACATAAAATGTGCCTAGTTGTATAAACTATACATCATCAATGTAAAGATCTGTTCTATTTGTTAACTGTAATATTTGGGTAACTGCAAATGAACTTAAAAACTTCATAAAATAAATAAAAATTTTTAGAATCATATTTTATAGCTCTCCTAATAACATTGATTTTTTTTTTCACCTGGTTTACCCTGTTACTAAAGCACAAAGAGATGAGGAGAACAATATCATATTGAAGAAACTAGATGTTCTGTATCACATATGCTTGTCAGCATAGCTTTTAAGATTAAAGAAGAAATATTAAGAAGGAAACAAGGAAGTTTTGCAAACGTGAGAAGCAACAGTTTGCATTCCTATAAATACTGAGAAAAAACTACTTCTAATAACAAATACTCATACATAATTTTTCACTTATCTATGTGTTTTCTTGCTGGTTCTCCAGTGTATTCTCACTGGGTTTCAAAGCACACTCTAGTGTTCCTGAATTAGGTCTGTAAGGAATGGACTTAGAGATGTCATTTCTACAGAAATGCGGCAAGTGCTGCACTGAATGACAAGCTGAGGATGCATAATTCAGAGGCAAGGACTAGTCTAAAGGGTATTTGGATGGATATAGGAAATAAGCAGCGTATGAAAAAGGAGGGACACTCTAAGTATGGCAAGTAAATTCTGGTGTAAACAGGCTGCACCACCAGTCTGGTAACAAGTATGTGACTACTTGTACTCCATGACGATATAATGTAGTGACAAAAGCATTTGCTGTAGTCTAAGAAGATGATTAGTCAGTCCCCACAGAACAGATGACTTGTGGAAACAGGCTGACTTCCTCTCCAATACCCTGGTAATATGCCCGTTACAGAAAGTGCTCAATATGAAATGCTAACTGGGGATTGCACATGCAAGAGATGCTTAACTGCAGGGGTTTGGTACATTTCTAAACACTTGAAAGGAGACAGCTCTTTCCTTTGTATACATAAGGGAACAGTTATGCCACTCCCTCGGTCCTGAATGCAATAATTATGCTCTTCCACTTGTGAACCACCATTTCACTACATGTGGCTTCTGGTATTTCCTACAGATATAACTTACTTGAGGCACAGAAACAAAGAATAAGTTGAAATCAAGGTACTCTTATTCCCTAGTCCCTGGCAGATGAGAGGCTAAGTCTCCATGTCTTACATGAGAGAGTGTTATCAATACATGAAGAGAACACTCACAGAACGAAAGTCCTTAGATATTTGATAAAATGTGAATGAAAAAATGTAGATTGCACTCTGAGAATTAGTACTTTCCATATGCAGTTAAATGCCGATGGCCAAGAAGTTCAAAGGAGGGAAAAAGATAATTTATGAGTGCCTTATTCTGGGGACAGGGAAGATTCTTTGGTGTCACTGTAACCTGTGCGGTTACTGGAAGACACCATGGCCTGCTGCTCCCTCCTCGTTTTCCTTCACAGGGAGAATGCCTACACGCCCTCCAGGTCTTGGTTAGGCATTGCTGGGTCTCTGAGCCCCACAGTGGCTAAATGAGAATGAACAATAGAAGAAAAACAGGCAGAACACATTGCCATTAGTACGTAGAGACAAAGATGCCTATGAGCAAATACTTCTTTAACCTCTACAGATACAGAATTTATACCAGCTCCCCACTAAGCAGGGACTATAGACGGTTCCGAGCTGCACGTGGCTCTCGTGGCCAACAGTTCAGCTCTGCAGGCAGAGGAAGAGAACAATGCTGGGTATGGAAGCGCACGGATAGATGGAAAATGGATGTATTCTAAAGTTACATGGATCTTTCCATTATACATTTGTACATGCTGTGAGCCGGAAGGGTGTGTTTCGAGTGTAAGATTGCATTATGTGCCACAGACTGGTTCTGCATCAATCCTACCACAGTGTGCGGTCTGGCTTACAAATTAAGAGCCAGTGAAGAACACAGCATATACATTTTTGGCAATTTATGAAGAAAATGTTGCATGTTAAAGCTTTAACACCGTAGTTGCCATTTAAGATTGCTTATAACTTTTTTCTATATTACTTCATTAAGGTATAACATGCACTGTTATAAAACTTTTCATATCAATGAAAAGCAGACATGCTTAGGATACAAGTGAGCAGCTGTTTAATAACTCAAAGTGTGGTTAAGAACAAGAAGCAAAGAATTAAACTGGTAGGGAATTCAGACCAAATCTAATTTCACAACTTGGAATTTATCCAAGACTCTGCATTTAACACCCTTACTTCTGTGAACAGTGAGCGAGTTCTTTAATGACCACAAGTGGTCAAGACCTCAGTTTTAGATCTCACCTGATCGACAGACTAATGAGATTTCCACTACTACTCGGTTTTGCACAGATTGACAGCCGCTATTCCATAATATTTCCACATTTCCAATCCCTAATGGAACCAAATAGCAAAGCTGTGCAAAAATGATAATACAGAACTTCCCTCCCCCACCTCCAACTCTCAAAAGCAGTTTGACTCAGGGTCAGGATGAACTTTAAGGGCACTCATGCATCAGTTCTTTTACTTTACGTATATTTTGCAGTCTTAGACATACAAACACATATACATACCTCTCTGAAAGACACTGCATCAGAAAACCCAAAACATTCTTTCAATATGGATCATGACTTCATGACTATGGAACATTCCTTACCCATTTTTGAAGGATTATTATTATACCTATGCCTTTTATACCTAAAAGCGTAATACATGCACAACAGACTGGAATGTCTCAAAAGGATGTGCCTTGTGCTAGCTATAAATAATTCAGATGGAAAAAAAGCAAAGTGGAATTAACCAGAACATCCGAAGTGAATAATTATTCTGAGTGCTTCTCTGAAACACAAGTATACTGTTTACCCAGTCATTAGCACCTCGCGATTTATCATAGTCATTAACACTTTTTTATATTATGAGCATTAATTTAAAGAAAGCCCCAAACCCTAAACACAGCTCGAAGTAAACCACGCCACTTTTTAAATACATGGTATGACGAAATTGTCAGAGTTGGAAGGGACCTCCAGAGCTTACCCAGTCCCACTCCCCTGCTAAAGCAGGGTTGCCCAGAGCACATCTCTCAGGGCTGCATCCAGGCGGGGCCTGAAGGTCTCCAGAGAAGGGGACTCCACACCCTCCCTGGGCAGCCTCTGCCAGGGCTCTGCCACCCTCACCCCAAAGATGTTTTTCCTCATATTCAGATGGAACTTCCTGTGTTCCAGGTTGTGCCCGTTGCCCCTCATCCTGTCACTGGGAACCACTGAAAAGAGTCTGGCTGCATCCTCCTTCAACCCACCCTTCAGATATTTGTGAGCATGAGTAAGTACACAGATGAGGCACTGTTGGTGGCTGTTGGGAAGTACTTAACTTGTACAATATGTGCTGCCTTCAGTCTCCTGGAATTACTCATCTCGGCCTGTGATCCTCACTTGGAAAGCTTTTTTCAGGACAGAGAAGGTCAGAAGAACGGATTAATGGACTGGCACCAGTATCCACTTCTCAAGTGACATCTTTAACCACAGCACCTCCCTTACAAATCTGGGAAGGGATGGCAATGAGCTTCTAGGAAACAAAGTGTCTGGGAACCAGATGGACAAAATTCCTGGTGTCAACTACTGACTTCCAGCTACTGTCTTTCCCAAAGTAAGTGAAGTACACAAGATGTACATTCTACATGCACATGCACAATACACCAAGTACTTCAAGGCGGAATAATTTCCAGCCATGGATTAGCAAAATGACTCGTGTGGCTCTCCTCTAACACTATAAACAAATAATGACTTGGTACAAAGCTTCTAAGAGATCAACAAAGTCCCACACATTAACCTGCATTAGCAAATGCATACATAATAGTAAAAATTTTTCCCTAAAACCTGAATTCCTTTATTTGAGCAACTGCAGTGTTGTATTGTGACTCTGCTGCATTGTATGACTGGTTTNAGTCTCAATATAGTCTGGTAACTTTGAAAAGCACGTAGGGTTTTCATTGATTTATTTTTACTTTTCAGACATGGTCCTATTAACTGTCTTTTTTCGATATATCTGTTGCAAAGGCAACCACTACTCCAGCTGCAAATTTACCAAGCCAAACATCCTTTTTTCCCCCTCTGTAAATATTCTTCATTACATTTTGTAGGTAAATAAAAAACCAAACCAAACCATCAAACTTAAAAAGAGATAACAGATATTTGTTTTTTATAAACACTGGTAAAAATGAGTACATTCTCAGAAACAGTTTTCAGGTAAGCACCCGTACTTACTAGTTGTCTGTTTATAAGCAGATTTTGATTTTTGCTATAAACCACCCTCTAAAAAGTTTCAACTACCTACATTAGGAAGGACCGTATCTGCCAATAACATGTATTTTAAGCCAGTATCTCTCCAACTCAACCTTCCAGGCCTGGTTCCATCCTCAGACTTTAATTAATTATACTAGATTTCATCAGACCTGTAATCTAGATCGTAAAAAAGAAGAGCTTTACTAAGGTGCATATTTTCTTTACTGAAACATAGAAATAAAATGTTTTCTACCATTATCATTTTCATACTATACAACAATAACTAGCTAGATAATTCAGTACTGGTTTTTCAAGGTTATATCATTAGCACCAGAGAAGCAGAAGCTTCAAAACAGTGAAGCACTTCTCTAAGCTGGTTCAAGATAGTGCTAAGATTACTTATGGAATAAAGAATTCTGCTCGTCTTTATCAGATGCTTCACAGCATACATTGTAGGTTCTAAGCTCTGTGAATAACATTCTCGTGGCATGTGCATACCAGAGATCTTTTTTAATCTACTCACTGTTAAAAACATGGAAAAAATTGTGATTACCTGGGGCTTTGCCCTCAAATTTGATTTTTATAACAACTCATTTAATCTCAAATATTTTTTTCTAAAAATATACCTAACCATATGAAACAACAAGAACAGAATATGGTGCTAAATCTGACTTCAATGACAGTCAATTACCCATTTGCAGTCTTAGTGCTTTGCTACTGAATAATAATCTATGTAAACAATGTATTCAGTGGATCACTGCACTACAATCAATGTACTTCACTATTTTCATTACTCATAAAATTGAATACAAGGGATTTTAAAGCTTATTCGTGTCATCACAACAATTTACAGGCAGAATAGTCTAAGACTGAACCATCCTGAAAAGCAGAGTAAAAGGGGGATATCTGAGATACTGTCTCCTGAGAAGTATTTCCTATTACTCCTGTCTGAAGTTAACTCTTGGCTTCTTCCCAATTAACTGCTGAATTTCTCACCTGCACAAATCAGGCAGTCTTAATCACGACATGGGACTGACCGAGATGATCAGAGGTTTATTTGTGACTCGACTATCTCCCAGCAGTCCTTGTATTTTTGCTTCCACGCTATACACAGGGTTTGGTGGGGGTTTTCAGGTTGCTTTGAGGGTGGTTTTTTTGTTCGGGTTGTGCTTTGGGTTTTTTTAGCTGTGGGTTTTATGCTGCTATTATTGGTTTTGTTGCAGTTTTTTGCTTGGTTTTATTTTTGTTTGGGTTTTTTTAAAAAGCATTCTCTTCAAGTCAGTCACTGAAATAAGTTTAAGATAAAATGAAGTTTAGCACAAGACACATCGGTTTGGCTGAACAGTGAAGGTGAAGCTGTAGGAGAGCTCCTTCCTGAGGTATACAGGCCAGCAGAGCAGCACACAAGCCAAAGCTGCAAAGCAAAGCCCATACGATGCATTCAAGGACAATGCCCTTTGGTTCTAGAGATAAGGCACTAGGCTGTGTGGGACAGGACATGACAAAACACCACTAGTAGCACCTCAAAACAACAGTCTTAGAAAGTCATCTGGTTTTTTTTTCCAATTCCAGCTTTGCCTCAATCATCTGAAGATAATGTACAGTCTAGGAAGGCACAGAATAGCAGGTATCGGCATCCTGCCTGATCTACAGCACTTGATGTTTTCTGGTAGAAATTAAAATCTATCATATTACTATATTTCTCACTAAGTACAGGCCAACATTTGAAAGAAGAATCTGCACTACTAAACCAAAAGCCCTTCAGCATTCTTTTGAATGACTAATGGTCTAAGTAAGCGCTACTGAAAAATTTCATAAGCATCTTTTGCAACTGCTGCAGCAATGGAATTGTATATTACAGAAAAGTAGGATTAACACAAAAAATATTTATGAAAGGATTTCTCATGGTCTTTTGTTAAATATTACACAACCTATGTTTACCCCTGCAGTACAAATAACAAAATAATGACTAAGTAATACGTCCCCACAGAATATGGGGGAGGAATGGGAATTTGAATTCTCTAGGACAGCTGGCTGGTCAAAGTTGAAAATACCTTTTTTTTCTTTTTTTTAAGTTACAATTAATATAAAGTGAAGTTGAGCCTATCACTTTCATCCACAGATGCTGGGCTCAAAAATAACTAACTATTCCAATAAATGTGAACTTTCACTCTATGGATTTTTTTATAATGTATATACTAAAATGCCAACAATGCGTCATGCCTAAGACATATCCTTTTATCCTATTTTAAAGCCAGTATTCAACTTAAATGGTAAGGCATATCTCTTGATCTTGTTTTGTAAAGGTTGTACTTGCTACAGGCTTAACACAACTGTGGGAGATGGTATGGAAAGGATCGATAAAGCAGTATTACCCTTTGTGATAGTGAATCTCTGCAGGACACTCCAGCTTAACTCTGTTGCCTGCACTTATGCTTCACACTTTCCCACTGGGAGAATGGGCTAAAACATAGTAATGGACTACAAGACGAGGTGTGTAAAAATTCCCCTCTCGTTCACGCCCTACAGTTGCTACCTTTCTGTAGGAGCCACAAAATACAATTTATTCTATTAAATTATGGGGTTTGTTTACAAGGACAAAAATATACTTACGAGCCTGGTGAACACAGGTCCTGGCTTCATCATCACACAATGTAGATGCAATAGGTTATGAGTTTAGTTTTAGCACCATGATTTTTTTTTAAAAAAGAAAGGTATTGTGTCACAGAGCTACATATTATCATCGTGAATTTTACTAAATGGCAACTCTCTTTGGTATTATAGAAGCATATAACAGGAAAGAGTTATGTTTCAGCACAAACTGGGCTGTTAGAAATCATGCACGGGTGATTTCAGTGAGGCCAGTAGGCTGTATTGATGACAAGTTACCTACAGGAGAATCTGACTTGTAAGTGAAGAGGGTTCTTGCTGTCTGAAAAAAAGATCTGAAGAGACAGGGGTATTTTGGGCACAAAGAGAAGTAAACAGCTTCATTTATAAGTAGTAGCATGGAAGAAGTCACAGGCGCTTAAGTGGGTCAGACGTTAGATGAAGGCTTGAACAAAGTCAGAAGAGAAGAAAAGAGGAGGATAAACTAAAACTGTGTAAACTTTTAAATACAGTTTAGAAGAAAAGTTTCAAAAATTAGGACAAGTGCTTTGAACCTGAGTCAGATATGAAGGGTGTGACAGGTAGAGGATACAAAAATGGAGATGACAGCTAGTACAGCAAAAAGGGAAGCTTCTTTTAATACACGTACAGATTGTTACAGAATCACATTGCAAAGCACTAAAAAACATTGGTACAAAGACTAACAGTGGAGCCAAGAGGCAGTTGTGTAACAGTACTTCATCATATGTGCTAGAAATATAAATACACATATACAGAAAGCAAATCAACCACTAAAATCTTTGTGTCCTTTAAAATGCAAGCATTCTAGAACAGGCTACAGTGAGCCACTCATACAGTGTGTCTTTGAAAAGTGGCACGTAATAGGAGTCTAATATTCTTGCTCAGACTATTTGGAGTTTGCGTTAAGAAACTTCTTTTGAGTTTCTCTAAAATAGTGCAAACTAACAAAGAACGAAGTGTAGGACTGAGGTAGGCATGAAATTGCAAGCAGAACAGTCAAAAAAAAAACCAGAGGTGATAGCAGCAGCTGGAAAAAGTAAACGATCCATTCAGCAAGAGACAGACATATGCCAAAGCTGTTTGAGTTAAAGAAGGCATGGCAATAACACCGATTAACTCAAGAGGCCCTGAACCTACTGAATGTGGTGGGAAAGCTATCGTGTATGCATCTCTGCTTTCACCAACTGTAGGGGCTGTCATTTCCCTTTTCTATCTTCTTTTTAACTCCCACATCACCAAATCAATCACCCGCATCTCTTCACCCTTCCCTTTTCCACCTTCACCTACGACCAACTAAATCCCATGAGGTTATATTTAAAGCTGTGTCTGGATGCAATTGGGATATATCTCTAAGCTGTGATCTGTGCACAACTATGGCAGTTTTTGGGGAGAAAGGGAATAACTACACAGTGAGGATTTATTTTTTTCCAGAGGACCATTACAACACCTTCTACAAATGGCAGGATACAGCAGAATAACTATACTCTGCCTCCTTATGGGAAGTTATCAAATGTGAAAGTGACAGTGTGAAAATGGCATCATATGAACGGCCTAATGAAGGAACATGAACTGCCTCACCTCTCCACAACGTTGAGTTTAAGTAGTAATTATAAGGAAATGTGAAATAGGGATTAATTTTTTATTTTTTTTTTTCAAATAAACTCTCAGGAACAACTAACTATATGAGAAAAAAGCTTCGATAGCTTCAAAGCTTTAAAGTGTGTACAGGTTAATAATTTTGGAAGAGAAGCTTCAAATGAAGGTACAGAATGTGAAGGGTTACCTGAGGTAAGTGCGCTGGCTCTCTGGACTTGAGAACGGTTACAATCGGCTCGGAGCGTGAGTAGCAGAGGAGACAAACTCAGCACGTGCTTTCTTGTCGGGGAAAAGCCTTGTTAATGATTAAGCAGATAGAAACCCGTCTGAAAGCACCCTCTATGATGCAGACCTGTCATTTTTGTTTGCCATACAGATCATGTACACAAAATCTGAAATTTGCTGAAATGTTAGTTGGAACATATTGATTTTAGTATTTCAAATATACCCAAATACATTATTTTTGAAGACAGCCATTTCATTAGTTTCCATTGTTAGTGAAACAGGCACTGTCAACTACCACAGTCCATACAAGCACCTCATGAACTAACATGACGGGGTGCTCACCCCGTCAACAACTTCACCCTCCCAGGCCACAAAATAGACAAACTATTATCTCCTGACAACAAACCAGACAGTGAGATACTTAAAGACTATGGAAGCCAAGAGGCCCCTGTTACTCCTGAGCCTGGGGGACATCTGAGCACACCCCAGCTCCTCTGACTGACCACCCTGCAACATCTCAGGCCTGATCCAAAACCCTAGAGGAGTCTTTCCGTTGGAACCAATGGGCTGGGAATCAGCCTCCAGGGTCTGGCGGTAAGAGAAGGAATTCATGCAGCAGTAGCCAGCCAGGGTACAGTACAGAATGCTTCCCAGTGAAGCAAAGACTCACCCAACCTCAGTTCTCCCCACCGGACCTACTTTGTCATCCATGAGCAAAATTTCCTGTAAATATGGTAAAGAAAAAATCCACCTTGTTTTATAATCAACAATCTTGTAAGACACCTTAATTAGTAGGTGCTTCTGCTCATATTCAGAATTTAGACTCATTAATAGAAATTTGTGCTTGTTACGGAGAGCAATTGATGAGTAACGTAACCTGGAAAAATAGGAGTAATTACTGTTAAAATATTTAATGTTGTTCATGATATATCTATATAAGTGCTCTTATTACATGGGAGTAAAAAGAATAGGGTAAAATGATGATTTTTTTTTTCCTCATGCTCAAAGAAAGTATTTTTAATATATACATCACAATTACTCATTTTCAGTACATACACCCCATTGCAACAACAGAAAGCGGAAATTACTTTTGATCCCAGCCTTTTCACTACATATTGTAGAACAGCTACTCTATTACTTCTCTTGCTGGCTTCAGCTGTAGGAAACATTTTGACATTGCACACATGAAACAATTTTGTCCTTTTTAACCTGCCCTATGGTTTCTTATATATGCTGTCAGGTTGCTAGGAAATATTTTGTCATTTGCTGATGTGCAGAACTCTCGGTTTACGAGCCAATTATTAAAGTTCCCATCCAGCTAAGTGCAGGTGGCATGAGCAGCTTTCGTCGGAGCTACTGCAAAATCCTATGTGTGATATAGTTTACATATGGAATTGAATGTCATGGTCGCACTGAAAATCAACTGTGCTGTAGGTAACACCATGCCAGAAGTACTATTAAAGTTTTAGTCACTGAATCTTCTTACAAAGTGGAAACATTTAAAAGAAAAAAAATTATCTAAAACGTGTTGATGACTGAAATAATTTCATCCTAATGTTAGTTGACACCCCGTTAGACTTCAGAATTCATCTTAAATTTTTCTCATGCTAAACAATGGAGAAATAGATATAAAACTATATATCTTGCTGTGTACAAATCCGCATTTTATGTATATTTATGTAAATAAAAATGTACTTATATATACATATATATACACATAGAAGATATCTCTATAAATATAGATGCTTATAAAATAAGGTACATAAATGAGGATCATTTCTACCTTTATGTGATAAAAGTGACTCTAATAAAATAATCTCATCAGTCCTTAAATCACTGAAGATATAAATGGATGATTTCTCATTGCTTAGTAAGCCTAGGCTGACTGATGAAATTTCAGCAAAAAAGTGGTTAAAATTCATCTTAGCTTTTCAATGCAAAATTGGATTCCACTTTATCAGAAAACTTTCAAACGCAATATTACTTTTCGTTACATATACAGCCTGCAACTTACCTAGGGCACTATTTATCATTCAGACAACTTAAGTACAACACAAAAAATCACCTTGAGACAAATGAGAAATTCTCTCCTGGGAAACCCAAAACTGTATTAATATGATAAGCAGTAGAGCTTCACTTTTCCTTCATTAACTCTAACAGACATTTCTGATATAGCCAAGAAAGAAGGTAAAAAAAAAAAAAAAGCTTAAAAAAATAAAACAAATAAAAAAATCCTCCAAGGTTCAAACATCCTCCTGGTCATATCAATCATTTGCAGCTCAACCAAGTTTATTCTTTGCTAAGAAAGCCTTAAAATCAAGATGGAAATCAGCTGAAAGACTCAACACCCAGAGGAAACCAAATGCTTGGATAATCTAATCCACTTGGGAAACAAAAAGTTCACGTCAGGTATTTAGTAACCAAAGCAATTATCAGCAGCTGACTATTGAAATTGGGCTGAGTAATATTTCATCAGATTTAATCAATGCTGCTGGAACAAAGAAAATTGTGCGGGGAAAAAATGCCCACTCAGTGTTGGTTATGTATCTGAGATCCACTGAAAAAACCAGGCAATTACTGCAGTTATCTTGCTGTTAGTGTCTCCTAAACACATTGTTCAATATATACTAAAGATAATCTTTTCAAACCACTGAAATACGCATAGCAGAGTAGCCATTCCAATTTCTGCATCTGCAGTTCAATCCCGTTATGCAAAGCCTTATGTGCATTGCAACTCCACGTGCGCCTCTCTCGCTCGTCCCACGCTCCTCTTACAAACACAAGAAAGACCTACCCCTGAATAAGGAAGATGTTTAACATTAACATTCTAGGATTAATAATACCAAGACCCACGAGCTGAGCAGTTTGTACGAAACCAGTCTGTTATTGTAATCAGGGGTTTCCAAAGCAGATGTGCACTCACAGCACCTACCAGTGTCCTAGAGATGCTTAACAAGTATTTTCACAAGGGATTTATAAGTTAGGATTAAGTCAGGATTCTGGAAATAGTTAACATTTCACTGAAATAAATTCACAAAAAGTGCATTTTTGAAACACATTGCTTGAAAATGTGGTTGGTTTTTTTCAGTGAGCAGTGTTAAGTTTTAAATAAAATTTCTACCTGTGAACATAAGC
The DNA here is from genome assembly GCA_013400055.1 of Nycticryphes semicollaris. NCBI lineage: Eukaryota > Metazoa > Chordata > Aves > Charadriiformes > Rostratulidae > Nycticryphes > Nycticryphes semicollaris. The sequence continues at coordinate 190,787 of VXBJ01002367.1, forward strand.
TACCATCCACACAAATGTGTCTGAGGCCTGCAGAATCTATCCTACCAAGCACTTCGGTGTGATTAAATGTTTTACATTCATAGTTAAGGTGGTTTTATATTTAGTTTAAAATAAACCCCCTCATCAACCTAAAAGAGCATCGAGTGGGCCTTGAACATACAGACATGATGCAAATACTGGTTACCAGAAAGGCCTGTATGTACGTATGGGCATTACACACATCTGCTTTGGAAATCTACTGAGCCATAATCGAACAACCAGAACAATTTCTACTCAAAAGAAAAGTTCTTAGGCATACTAAGATCTAATCAGCAGAATGGGATTTTTCACAGGGAGCTGTATGCTGAGGACCAGCGCTCACTCATTTAGCACCAGGTAACTTCACATCTTTGCCTAATTAAAATGAAGAGGAAATTCAGAGTCTATTGCTGCTGCCACAGCCCGTGAACAACCTCCTATCTCAGTACAGTGAAACACCTGAGGCACCATTACAGCTTTCCTCACCCAACTGGTATTTATAGTAGTACATGGGAGAATGAAGACTCCTTACCTATCAGCTAAACTAGTTAGCTATGAAGACCCACAAAAAAAATCATAAATATAAAGTAACATTTTTGGAGTGATATTCACTTGGAAAAGCTGCTGCGTATTAAACAATTGGTGTCCAGGATGTTGGAAGTACCTTAGATGAATGCCAAAGAAAAATACAATGCAAAATGATAAAAGCCTCTCATGAGAAAGTAATTAACAGCAAGGCCTATATTGCTGGGTCTGTAAGACCACTTTGTCTATGTAAACGATGGTTATGCTCAGTATAAAACCACTATAGCAGTCAGTTTTGTACCCAAGATGCATCTATGTAGTTATGTTCCTAATCAAACCTCTTGTTTTCCTAGAGCTGCTCTAACACAGACAATACTGACCTGTGTAACCCTCTGCCTTTGCACCTTTCTCCTGGTTCAAAAGGGTTCTAGCTCTCGAAGATATTCCAGTGCTCACAGCTCTGTATCACTTCAACTTTTTAAACAGTTGGGAAACAGAGGTTTTATTCTAAGGCATATTAATCATATCGCTGGTCTTCACACGCCAAACTTTTGCAAGAAGTTTTTATACAAGGCTGCCATACTTCAGTGAGTCAGTACATGTATTAGAACATCAAAATATTTTAGGCAAAGCACTAGGTTACAGGATATTGCCAAGGAAAAACTCAAGCCTTCTTGTAGGCTAATTCTTAGCCTGTGATTCACAATTTCTCTGAAGAAAATACTGAAGCATGTGATATGATAAAAAACCAGGGTATCAGGATATTCATGACTTGCTAACAAGCATAGCAGGATGGACGGAAGTAATTTAACTCTGCCCTGCTGAGTCACTTTGGCTGTCCATCTACACAGAATGAACCTAATTAGCTGGTATCAAAAATGCCACAGCTTGAGCAATGGGCAAAATGTAGAAGGGAAATAAAATCAATCAGCATGAGACACCTTCATTTCCATTTACTAAATATTAAGTTCAGTATTTTGTCCCAAACTAACTAACAGCTAGTGACGGCCTTATTTAACAGTATTTTTCTCAAACTCAGAATGGAAGAAAGATTATTTCTGAGCACTCAAGCTTATCCATCCATTTCAAATTCTTCCAGAGTACACCGTATCACAGTGTATTTCAACTCGCATTTATATCAGAACATTCCACCACAAAACACTACATCGAAATAACATTAATGGTCTGTCTTAAACAGATAAACATAGGGACAAAAAATCGTGCTGGCACTCTATTATTGTCTTCTACTGCTGCACAACACCCCCCCCCACACCTCCACCTGACACAGTGGCTTATATTAAAGCAAGAGTATCTGTCCAGATTTGTAACCTTTACCCCGAGTGCTCTTGCCGTAGTGCATGTACACAAGCACCTTACACCTTAATGTGTTCTGTAGCTGCCCGCCTGGCTTCAAGGAGCAAATCTGGATTTAAAGATGAGATGCATAATTTTCTCATTTTAGCTGTGTTAACCATCCATTCCACAGAAGAGCACAACAGCTAGTAAAAACAAAGATACATTTCAGTCCGTACATACATAGTCTCACTGATTAATGCATTCATTCTGCCAACACGCTACATGCAGGCAGAGGATCTATTTAGCATACATTGCATTTCACTCTCTCCTCCAGATTCCAGGTGACATTTCCACCTTGTCTACACAGCAGCACTTTGACCTTGCTTTTAGAGGCTCTTCAGCATAAAATAATCCTTGTGGTTAAAGCACGCAACTTATGCTGAATTATGGGTACTTTACAGTAAGGAAATAAAAAAGCATCGTCAAATGCTGACAGTACTCCAATGCTTTTCCCACAAGTCCTCTGAAGAACCAACCAATTACCCTGCAATTGACACAAGTGACTGAAAAAAAGCATCCTCATTTCTAGCATTCGCAAATTTATTTGCAAGTAGCTCGTCAAAATTAAATGTATACATGCTATAGACAAAGGCACGTTTAAATCACGTTAAAGGGATAATTTTATGATACTTGTAATTATTTTCAAAAAAATGATTTTTGCTATGCTGTTTGCAGTAATCCTCTGTAAGCTTTAAACTTAAATCTGTTTCTTTACTAAACTGTTTTCTAGCAGCGTATGTGAATACTGGTTTGCTATAATGGGATTGCTCATGAGCATCAGGCTTCTGGCACTGATCTTTGTAACAGAAAAAGGAAAAGTGAAACATTTGCTCCTGGGGGTGACAAAACACACAGAAAGGACTGCATGGTGTTTTAGGAAAAAATTTCCAAAAAAGGAAGCAGATCAAAATTGTGACTAAATCCAATATGGCTGCATTCCTTTTACAGTCATGAAAATCTGTCAAACATTATCGACATTAAAGACCTTTTATCTAATAACCAATCATTAACATCTGGTATTAGGGATCAAACCTCCCTGGCACAAGCCAAAACCAGAAAGATGAAAGGCCATGTGAAGGGAATAACAGTAGCCCTCGTGACTGTGTCATTTTAACCTTTCCTTAGAAGTTTATTCATAATGCTTGTCACTAGTTTATCTGACTCTCATATATATGTATTTATGGGCACAGACACGCCTTTTTCCTCCTTTTCTGTGTAAGTGTGAGAAGCTTTTTATTTCTCTAAATAAAATTATGAATTGACAAATATGGGAATTTGTGGCAGGAAATATCCAGGATAACACCATTTTTATGAGTCTTGCTCCTCTAGTCTGAAATATTCCTTCAATTATGAGGCTATTATACATCTTTGTAGACACAATGTACTTTACTTTCCAACAAATGAAAATGCATTAGGGATTGAAAATATAATATACTTTTTAAAAAGCACGTAACTAAACGATACAGAAAAAAATAGAATGAAGAATTAACATTTAAGTTACAATATGAAATAGTCTGCTCTCTCTGTCAAAAAGAAAATCACATTTAAAAGCCAGGAACCAAACAATTTAGAGAAGGACCATATTTAAATATTCTCTTAACAGTCTCATTAAATGTTCCAATAATTTTTTTCAACTTGGCTTTACTCTTCCTTGGTTGGAACACATAGATAACAGGTATCTATTATATTCACCTCAATTAGAGTTCTTAAAGCCCATTTCTAATCAAATGATAGCAAATTTCAAGCTTTAACATTCAAACCAAACCCCAACCCATTGCCTCCGTTTTCTGCTTTTATAACTGTAGCAAACTCCTCGGTGCTTACCATAATCCTCCTCTTCCAGTTCTCCTCCAGAAAGTTGACACCTCTTTCTGACTAGGACTACCTTTCCTAAGGCCACACATATCAAAATCACCCTGAGCACCAGCTCAGACTACTTACGCAACAGGATTGTTTTTGAGTATTTTTCTGACCTCATGTATTTAATTACTCATGTATTTTATTTCCATGTTTCCACTGTGAAAGAAAATTAACGGGATGATGTTTCATGGTTACGTACAGAATAATTGCAATCAAGCTTCCAAGCCGTGACATGGCTAAAGTAGCTTTTGATTGTTGTGGTTTTCTATATATAAACCATCTGAAATTACTTCTGATCTATTCTTTGAGGATAAATGGTATCTCTCTCACTTGCAAAAGAAGACTGCTGAAACCTGAAGAAGCAGCCACAGTTTGAAGGGCAGGTGTTGCATGATGTAACACAGCCACTGAGGCTAGCACAGAAGATCTTCTCCTGCCACAACAGATTGCCAAATTATCACATTGGGGTAATGATTTCACACTTAACTAAACATTTCTGCAACGTTAGCCCCACAGACATTCGCTGCAAGGGCAGTGACTTCAACTGAGGGGAAAAAGCACGTCTAGGGAGAAGATATGTATTATTGACTCCTGTAGTTAAAGCCCTGTGGAGACTGAGAAGGGCTGACACAGGGGTTCGTGAGGTGACACGCGGCCGTGCAGGATCTTACAGGGAAAACGGCGAAGTGTCATCACCAGTCTGACTGTTTGAATCACAGAGGAATTACTCTGCTGCTTAGCAGTCCACCTTAATCAAAGTTGAAAAGATAAATACTAACTCTACAAATCTGATCTAATTCCTCACCCAAAGGTTGATTACTTGAGATCTACGCAGAAAAGGGTAAATTTAATCTTTCATCTAAGTTGTAGCAGCTAGGTAAATTACAGAGGCCCACTGAAAATTGACCTTCAGCTACCCCTTTTTGATAACAGAGAGGAGTTTCTCACCTTTTCTTTATCAGATCTGTCTCCAAAGTTCCTGCAGCAAGATTTCCCTATATTTAGAAACCAATCAGTGCCAGCAGCTGCAAGATTTGCCCTCCAAGCAATCAAGGGTGGGAAATACATAACTCAAGAAATCCAGTGAGGCAGAAATTCGTGAACAGGCTTTAGAGGAGGCTCTTAGGAATCTACAATCCTCAAAATAAAGAGGCAAAACCTTGACTCTTGCAAAGCACAACACTTTTAAACACAGTTGGAAATGGTTGGGAGTTTTCAGGCTAAATTTCAGAACAACAGGTTGGACGAGTGGCATGAACCTCCCAGGACTGTCAAAAATTGCTAAGCAAATAAAACAAGGACATGATCACTATGAACTGCAGAAACAATGAGTACAGCAGGACATCAGGGAAACGTGATGCTCTTCTGAAGCACTGAATCACAGTCTTAAAGTACAGCCATCTGGATGTAAGGTGGTGGATGCAGCAGTGCATCTACAGCATATGATCACAGTATCTTTAAACATTTTTTGTTTTGAAGACTCCAGACCTGATTTTCACCATGTACATGAGGCAGAAAGGGAGGCTACGGAAAGAAGATGAAGTGAATTTTTATCCAGCGTAATTACATCATCGGTGTTCTTCCCCAGATTGAAATTTGGTACAAGGGGAAATATTTCCTCACAAAGCAGAAGCTATGGTATTGACACAGGAATTCAGAATTACCCAATTTATCTTAGGCAAAACTATTGGATTTCAGAATTGCACTCAGGCCACAGAAGCTAAGACCTAATAAGCAGGGTACATCATTACAGTCACATTAAAGATTAAGTACATTATAGACACTTTCTTATCAGTACAAAGGCACATATTTATCTTGGATCTTCGGGCATTTTTTTCAGTGACAGCATAATGTAAACTAAGGGCATGCCTATCTCACTCTCTTCATGGCACTAAGTGCTTCAGCTTCACCAGTAGTCATCACCAGCCAATGCTGAGATTTTAAATTTCTGTTTGGTTTTCTTTTTTAACAAAATACTGCATTATACAAATTTCTATTTGCAAATTGCTTTAAATAAGCTCTAATCAGAAAAAAGCAGTTTCTTTCACTTGCCTTCTGCAAACACACCCTAATACAAAAATATGCTTGCTTCTCTCATCCATTACCACTTAGCTTCCGATCACTCTTTTGGTATCAGCAAGCTGTATTTGGTTTAGACAGAATAAAATCAAAAGAGACCTAAGAAGAACTGATCATTGCTCATTCTGACTTGGAGAATTTGAAATTATAGAAGTTGCTTTCTACTGATTTTGTGTTACACTGAATTTAAATTTCTGTGTCATTGGCAGAAATATCCATTCCAAAATTAGAGTTTTTCAATAGAAACACCTAATGAAACTTCTATTCACAGGTTCTCTCATGCAAATTTCAGACTCTGAACTGGAAAGATCAAACTTCTCTAGAAACTTTAAGTAGTTGTATCTCACCATAGCTTTTTTTATACTGCTGGACACATGAGCAAAGTTCCCCCAGCAATAAGGCATAAGGGGCTGACAAAACAAGGAAATAATGGGGGGTAGGGAGGGGAGAAAAAAGAGAAAACACAGAAAGAAGTTATAAATTCCTACTGTAAAAATCAGCTCAGGTCATCAATGCCTGAAAATAAATAAATCTGTACACAAGTCTTAAAAAGGTTTTAATGTCTCTCATAGTATCTTTCCTACAGCCAAAGAGTGGAAAGGAAATCTTTACCTCATCAGGAAATCCCTGCAACAAGTTACGGTGGACAAATGATGGAGCTAATTATTTTTTTATTTAATTAACAAAAGACAACTATGACCATAGCCATATTCTACCACTACACAAATCCCGTGTTTGGTTGGTTTTGGTTTCTTTTTTTCCAGCTGTATTGCTGTAGTCATATTGTGGATCCTGTTTACATCTAGCAAAAAAAAAAAAAAAGTTCTATTCTTACAACATATGATAGGTGCTAAAGTAATATGGCATTCATTAGTTCTTCCAGCTTCAGTAACATATCTTTCCATAAGAAGCAAAGGACTGGCTGTCTCTGATGTTTTGGAGATAAAACCTTGAATCTTGCGTAATAACTTCAAAAACACAGCTCAGTGTGGAATTGCACTTTTACAGGAAGGAGCCAGAACATTCTGTGATTCTTCTTTTTTGACATGTTAATTGTTCTTCCATACACAAGGAGAACAAAAGCAGCAGCATGCCATATTTATTCAATGAAAGTTGAGCCACAGGGGTTATGGTACATTCTTTCTCCAACATCAGCCAAATTATCTCAGTGCCCAACTTTTAAGAGGCTGCAATAATACTCCATCATTTGAGAAAGCTGGTAGGCTTATGCATCATTTTAACAGCGTGAAGGCAGATTGAGATCATCTCCCTGTTATAGGAACCTGGAGACAAGCGGCAGCCCTGGTGAATCATTTTCATACATTCTTACTCCTAACAATAACCTTAAAGAGACACTACCATAGTAGTCAATCTTCTTTCACCACATACAGTAACTTTTTAGGGTCGAAAATGAGTTTATGTTGCATCTACAGTAATACCTGCTGTTTTCTTTAGAGATATACATATATATATATATATACACACACACGTATTTGGAAGGCTCCAAAATAATGTCATTCTGCCTACCAAGAGAACCCAAGCTCCCTGGAATTACTTGGGGGGGAAGAAACTAAAAAAAAGTAGAAATACTCCTTGAAGGTATGAGAAAACGCGTGATACATGAGTATTAAGTTGAGACCATTTCATTGTAATGCTCCAGCAAGAATGAAGAAAATTCTACAGTTATTACTAGATAATTAGGTGACTACACATACAAAGTAACTATGAATGCAAAACTTAACATTCACACAGAAATTTCTTAAATAACATGAGAGAATCTCAGACACAATGGGGTGGCGACTGATGAAATAAAGGTGATAAATTAATTCTTAATGAGAAAGCTCCTGGCTCTTATAAAATCAGTTTGTTTGGATATAAGATGCTAGTCTAACTTCTTCCCAGAAATCTAATTCCTTAAAAGCAGGCTTTGGGGTTTGCCTTTCTCTTTTTTTTTTTNTGGAGAGGGTAAGCTGGTATATGCCAATGGCAATTTACGGTAGAACACTATCCTCAGTTTTAAAATATAATATGTTTTCCCAGGGCACGAGCAATCAATGGTACCTTTACTGATGTACTCTTTGAATTCATACAGAAAAGGATGGAAGGCTGGAAAGAGAAGATGTACCCTGAATACAGAAACCTCGAGTCAGGACAAAAGGATAAGGATACTCCCGAGCGAGTGGTGTTTCAGAGACTGGGTACCCCCTAGTTGTTAGTGCTTTAAAAATAACGTTAATTTTTCTTTGGATATCCAACGTTGCTAACCAAGCGCTGGTAAATGTAGCAGGCTATGCAGTGCATGGCTGTAGTGCGAGTTGGGCAAGGGGGTGAATGGCAGGGAGCGCGGGAACGGCTGCCCCAGTCAAAGAGAGCTCCTTCCGCTCCTCCGCACCCCAGGGACCAGAGGAAGCGGTGCAGCGCTCGTGGTGCAGGGTGGCTGAGCCTGGGGCGTCAGTGCCCAGAGAGACAAGTGAGAATGGCAAGCTGGTTTCGGGTACTGCCTCCGGGGAAGAGAAGGAATCGCAAAAGAAGGCTGGCAATTCAATGACTAAACCTCCAATAACATTTTGATTTTTTTAGTGGGGCTTCCTATTTAAAAAGTACAGAATTCAGGCCGTCCTAAAATCTGCAGCATATCTNAATTAGAAAGAATGGAACATACCCTCCCTTTCAAAGAAAACATATGATTCAAACATGAGGACATTGAAATTCAGTTGAAGGTTTGTCTTTGTATTTGTAGAAAATGTGGAAATTGCTACAAGAATACCTCAATTTCATTTTCAGTTTGACTTCAAGTAAAACAGAAGGGCTGCCAATTTTTATTACGTAAGCAGTACCTACACTTCTTCCAGTGTCACAGCAGCAAGTATAACTGTATTTCTAATTATGCCACAGAGGTTACTCAATCACTGTTTTCTGTATTTAAAAACAAATATATATANAATATGTTTTCCCAGGGCACGAGCAATCAATGGTACCTTTACTGATGTACTCTTTGAATTCATACAGAAAAGGATGGAAGGCTGGAAAGAGAAGATGTACCCTGAATACAGAAACCTCGAGTCAGGACAAAAGGATAAGGATACTCCCGAGCGAGTGGTGTTTCAGAGACTGGGTACCCCCTAGTTGTTAGTGCTTTAAAAATAACGTTAATTTTTCTTTGGATATCCAACGTTGCTAACCAAGCGCTGGTAAATGTAGCAGGCTATGCAGTGCATGGCTGTAGTGCGAGTTGGGCAAGGGGGTGAATGGCAGGGAGCGCGGGAACGGCTGCCCCAGTCAAAGAGAGCTCCTTCCGCTCCTCCGCACCCCAGGGACCAGAGGAAGCGGTGCAGCGCTCGTGGTGCAGGGTGGCTGAGCCTGGGGCGTCAGTGCCCAGAGAGACAAGTGAGAATGGCAAGCTGGTTTCGGGTACTGCCTCCGGGGAAGAGAAGGAATCGCAAAAGAAGGCTGGCAATTCAATGACTAAACCTCCAATAACATTTTGATTTTTTTAGTGGGGCTTCCTATTTAAAAAGTACAGAATTCAGGCCGTCCTGAAATCTGCAGTCATATCTTAGATTTAATTCTCATCCAAGTGAGAGATCTGCCTCAATACAAAGCACATGGTATCACCCGACCCAGGATACAGCACGCTACCAATACACAACACTGAGTAAACGTCAATGACTTTGGCCCCTCTTGCCACCTAGACATGCCCAGGCTGCAGATTTGGGTCACAGGCTCTGGTACTGTGTTTTACTAGAGAAAACAACAGTCATGGCACTCAGAGAGTGAGATGACAGCAGGTAGCTCATTACCCAACAATATTCTGTTTGCAGGCAAGCGAACTGGCAACTTGACAGTCTCTCAACAGTCTTCAAGATTGGAAGAGATGTCACAAAGGGTTCATTAATACAAATACCCAGCAGAAGAACCCATATACTGACTGACTTCAGACTCAAGATAAATGCCAGGGTAAGCGCCTTTTGCTTTCGCACAAGATAACAGAGATGCTTTTTGGCTTTTGAGTCATGAGGTAAAAGAATCTACAAATTCATGTTCAAACAACCACGGATATTCAGAGCAACTGCCCCAGGTAAATTTTTAATGCTAGCAGGAGCCACTATTGCCAGGGAGGAAGCATGTCACTGTGTAAGAGTGACTAGCAACGAGAGAAAGGAGGTGTGGGATCCTCTTCATGGCCCACTTTAAAGGGATGTCAGTATGCTCTTCAGATTGTGACAGCCAGTAGCATTAAAGGCTTGGTAGGATGTGCCCGAGGGCTTCTACTTGATCCTTCCTTTAAAGAAGTGCCAGCAAGCTTTGAATCATGGAAGGAAGCAGGCATTACAAAATAAAAATCCTTATCAGAATTCTTCTCCAATCTAGGAACAAATATAGTTGGAAGAGTTTCAGAAAAGGTAGGCTAATTTATGGTGTGACAAGCAGTGTAGTAGTACACATAATCAAAAGGAAAACAGTCAAGTCCCCAGAGGGCCATATGGTCAGTGAGGACTTTGTGCTTCTGGTTTTTGTGCTGTGCATATGCTTCTCCTGCAAAACAGAACAGATGATCTGTTCTGCTTACAGAGAACAGAGCTCAAAATCTGGCACTCATGGGCTCCTAGGACCCCATGATCATGCGTGTCCTGCACTTGAAATCAGAAACTAATCTTTTCCTGTAAGGTAGAAGAATGTTTTCTTCAAGAACAGAAATGTTACTCCAAATGCAGGACATCCTATCACTTTGTTTAGTAATTCACATGTCACTATGTGTGTTTAATGGCATAAATGTCTGAGGATAAGGGTGAGGGTGAATTCTTTTATATGCAGCTCAAAGAAGCTGTTCTATTTCACATAGTTTTCTTGACTTCCTTCCTGAACCTTTCTGGGCCAGTGCATTTATCACAACATGGTTTTAAAATAAGTTCAGCAACATATATGGATTTTCCAGTACGTAAAATTTAACAGAAATGTTGAAGATTTTGCTCACTGAACTCACTTATCAGTTTCTGTTTGACAGCAAGAGCCAGTTTTTCAGTCATTAGTTTCGATGTCATCACTACTTGACTCTTGCATCACAAGGCTTTCTGTTGGCCTTGCTCAGCAGAGATGGGTCAAAAACCAGAGTCTGTTCATCAGACCCTGAAAAAAATCAGCAGCTACTACTTAGTTCAGGCCTGCTACTTAGATGCTTTTTTCTTTATTTAACTATTCTTTCCATTTGGCTGTATACTCAGTACCTTCTTTGCTACAGAACTACGTCTATGAGAAATCAATAGTGAGGATATACGGACACTTGATAATTCAAACTCACAAAATAGCAGAAGGACGACAGAAGTCAATTCTACCTAAGGTTATCAATGGTGTTAAAACACCCTGTAGCAGCTCAGCAAAAGCAGACCTGTTTGGGAACAATGAATAATTTTATCTCTATACAGACAGTAGTAGCCAAGATCACTAGATATTGTTACTCCTTAACTGGGAGAAGACAACCTAAGGACTACTTAAAGGCCAACTATGACCTAGTTTTAAAAATTTATGTATAAAAGACTGATGTTCATGTGTCCAAACATATGCTTCGTTTGTTTGATGAAATGGCTCTATAAAAATGAAGCTAGTCATATCAAAGCCAAATCCCAAAGACAATTATAAAGTCACAAAACTGTGTATTAACAGTATGGTTTTTAAATAACCGTATTGAACAATACGTTCATTTACAGCTGTTTGGGTACCCATTAATGAAGGAAACGACTCATTATGGGGCTGGATTCAACAGCAGGTACTGCCTGAACACTACCTCTTGGATGTGTCACACTTAGGGACATCTAACATCTAATGGCAAAAGGCCCAGCACAATTAATTACATTTATGCCCAGGGCTCAGCAATCAATAAGTGATGCTAAGCAGACCAGGCAAGCATGATACAACCAGCCCACGAGGCAACTACCCATCCACACAAGGTCCAGTGGACATAAGAGCACAGACTTCTTTAGGCACAATTTCCCTCCTTCCCTCTTTCTCTTCAGGTTGGACTTAGCAATTTTGGCATTGCCTGAGACATGGATCGTACGGTTGAAATGTCACACTCATAACGGGAAAATAATTTATACCCCAAAGTACATTTTTTTAAAAAAATAAAATAAATGTTATCTGCCTTTATACATGTAAATTCTTTGCTGTGTATAGCTTCCTTGAAACTTTTGTTGGCCATTTGGCCTAGAACCCTATGCTAGAGCCAAGCAAATCCTGCTGTGACTACAGAATTTATAGCCTTTGTTCTGTCTGCTTGGCCCTAGCAAGAAGGATCAGGGAAAATAATGAAGTATTAAATGTCTTGACTCCAAAAAAAAAAATAAAATTCTAACCACTGAACTTTAAAGCCAATATACACCATTCAAGATTATTTCCTCTGTTGTAGCACATGAGGAATGAACCACTACCAACCTGCAAAACACACTACACACAACAAATGTCCCTCTCAACATTATCGTAGGGAACCTAACCCAAGCTGTCCATACTGCTGAAAGAAATGCATAATTACATTTAATAAAGGTTTAAGAAGCTCATGAACAAAAAGTTCAGTTAGTTTCAGTTTTATGAAAATACCTGTACCGTTTGTATTTCAGCCAGTGAAAGACTCGGATATAGGTGCCTCAATGCAAGGTTTGCCAGTATTTCACCAACAACGTCCCTTCTCAAGTTCTCACAAAATAAATAAGCTCTATTTGATTCTTTTGACTATGACAATGACTCCATCCATTGTCATTCTTTCCCAATTTGTTTTCATTATTATTTACCCATATAGCACCACCCCATTGAAAAACATGTATCTGTTTGTTACAACTGCAATGACTGACAGTTTATATATCAAACTATTCAGCATACAAAGAACCATTAACTCAGAGAGTACCGTCCTGCTGAAAACAAATTTAAGAGCATGTTTCATGGTTTTGCAGAAAACAGGCGTCTACACCAGATTTAAAGCACCTACTTGAATGCTTTGTTAAATTCAGGCTACAGCTGTGCCAAAGGCCACAGTGTTTCTTGTGTCATTGAAATATGAGAGCCAAAGATAATTTCAAATTAAAGAATCATTTGTTTTATATTATCTCTCATCTCTGTCCGCTTGGGAAGTGGGAGTGAAAACATAGGCCTGGAAAGGCAACAGTAAAATTACCACCAGCCTGTTAAGGGCCCTGAAAAAAAGCTAATAAATGTCAAGCAGATTGATTGTCTTTAAAAAAAAAAACAGGAAAAAAACCCAAAAAACCCCCACACACCCAAACACAGGAATCAAACAAATGCAATGTGTTGTTTAAAGTCTATACCATAACAATTAGTGCAGTCTAATACTGTTATTTTATTTTTAAAATTAATTCTAAGCGTCCCTTGACACAGTGCCTTAATGACACTTAGATTTTGATAATTTGTCCAACTCAGCTTGATTACAAGTCTGCTACTTTGACATTATCTACTTCTAGAGTACTGAACTAGTGCTCGGATATTTGACATCAGAGTGGCAAATCACTTGACTGACAGACCTTGACCAAAAATATAATTAAATCATTATACAGACAGGTGCTCCTATAAAAACAATCATATAAGATATCATTACTGGTCAAGAGAGTTATCAGCTCTGTGAGTTTCACCTATATTAACAGATGTGTCTGTAACAGCTACTGATTGCAGTCATCATTCATATAAGAAGAGAAACTATACAAACTATGACACGTTTTCTACATACAAGGAAAGACCTCTTTTAGACACCAGACCGAAACAAAACATGCAAGGTAAACTCATTTACAATGACAGACAGATACTGACAGTGCACGGGAGAGCTGTAAGGAAAAAGCACAGGCACAAGAGATGCTGGAGTCCATTCCTCTCTCTCATTGTACCAAAGTCCTACTGTAACAAGCCAAATGCATACAAATCTCAAGAACAGCAGTAACTTTACCTCAGGTTTGGTTTTGGTTTGTTTTTTTTTTTCATATTTTATCTTCTGGCATTTTATTTCAAATGTTAAAATTTCTATCAAAAAGCCCAGTTGAAAAAAGATAGCTATGTTATAACTGAATTCTCTGCAATATAGAAGACATAAATAAATCACGGTGTAGTGTGATTCTTTCTTTGAAACTTATGCACACTCATGCAGGTGCCTTTTTTGTTCTTTTTTCTCATTTTTTTTCTTAAAAGAAATCATTTAAGAGAAGCAGGCCATTAAGCACAAACGGTACTGAACACTTTTATAATCACAGACTTTCCTGTGATAATAATCACATTAGACTTGATGATGCTTCTCCAGTTCAGAAAAATCAGGCATTTCCTTTGGGAAACTTTATAAATGCTCTAACCACAAGGGGAAAAAAAGGGAGAGAAAAACAAATAAAATCCACAGAGAACCTGTAATCCTGTAACAGGCTTCATTGCAGGGTTCCTGTGGATAAGGGACACGGGAGCATATCTATCACAGCATTATCCAAAAGAAATACACATTGCATGTATAGCATATAGGATAGCCTCAATGCTTGCCCTTTTTTCTCTTTTTTTAACTGTTGGTATCCATAATTCCAACACCTTAGCCTGGTTCTTGTGCTGCAAGTCTCTTTGTGCACGTTCCGAACTGGCTGTGTATGCCTGCAGGCATGTCCTGTAGGACGCTGACCTTGGGCAATCACAACCTCAGACACAGCCCTGCCACATGCAGGAAATCTCTGCCAGAGAATGGATGCCTTAAAATACCCACTCAAACAAAATCCATACTAAGAAAAAGAGAGAACGTCCAGTAAAGTTGTGATAAATTTCCCATTTTCCAAACACGGGCAAAATAATGTCAGTCTTCCCTGAAGCTTATAGGATTGTCTGTCCCATTGCCTGGCAGAATTTATCTATCTTTAGGACATTCACTCCTTTGTCAGCTTTGGAAGAAGTCAGTCTAAAGTTTAAAAGTCAGTGAAGACAGGAAGGGAGAGGCAGAAGCAGTGAAAACAGGGACAGACTGGCAGTATCATCACGTTAAGACCCAAGGATAAAAATCCTTGACTAAATAAACATCCCTCCCCCTCTGCTGTTAAAAGCTCTCAAGCTACAAGGTTGAACAAAACGGAATGTTAAATTTTTTTCTTGGTAAATTCATGGCCTTTTCAAGTCGATGTCAATTCTGCCTATTTAACTGCTTACCACCACTTTCAGGAATTCTAGTGTAGCTTCCATCAAGTCAGCTAACCTACCTATGGGGTTTTCTACCATAGTGCAATAGATTTTTTTTTTTCTTTTTTTTTATTTTGGATTCCCAGTGTTGCAGTTCTGGAAGTACATCACTTTATCTATGGCCTGAATTTTCTGAACTCCAGTTCCAAAATGTCATGTTCCAACAAGATACAGCATTCCAGAAGTAAAAATCAAACCAACCCTTCTCCCTAGCAAGATCCCAGCTCCGATAAGCAGTCTGTTCTGCTGTGCCATCACTACCATAAGATTCTTCTATGTGACCTCTGTACTTTCCTCATTACTATGTGCCCTGAAAGCTATACATCTGAAGCAAATAAAGGAGGAACATATGGGCCATCAAGATCACTTATTTAGTGACAAGTCCTACTATGAGAAGGGACTGCTGCTTTGAGAATGCTGCTGTGAGGGATGACCTTAGAGATGGTAAGTGCTGCTGTTCTTTACTGTGCATGTCACAGATTAATTCACTTGATCTGATCTGATGGTTCCACGGAGTGCTAACAGGAGCTAAGTGCGACTGGCAATAGGAACTGATTGGTTCAAGAGATGTCATTATCTCTGAATAAAGGCATTGATAGAAGAGAATCATTTCAGACCCAGAGCTGACGGAAGTAACTGATACATCACCATAAATTTTTCTTCATTCATGATGCGCATATTTGAGCACGTGTTTCATTACTTCAGTTGTTTCACTTTAAGAACATCCTCTTTTGCATGAGTAGTCCTGCTAAAATTCGTGTATATGGTATACTACTCAAGTAAGCACAATTCATTTTACAGTAACAGCCTGCTCTTGAACTTAGGTGGCTCAGTCAAAGCAGCAGTACCAAAGCCCCCATCCCTTAGTGGTCCAGCCGTAGGAGTAAATAAAGCTCATTAGCTCTTCTGCTGCTCTGCACAAACGTTTCACGTAGGCATGGCAGCACATCACTTATGCCTAAGGTTCAGAGTGACTAAGGAATGTGGCAATAGGGCCACTGCCTGCCCCCAGAACAAATGCAGTGCCTCTGTGCAACAGCAAATCCAGCACAGAGCAGGCACCTGTCATTAATTCTGCTTAAAAACCAGTCAGGCGATGGAGAAAATACGAGTGACAGAGATTGCGATCTTTTGCACAGTAATAAGTAACCTTGTGAGAGGACTTCACTCTTGTTTTTAAATTGACAGAGGCATCTTGAAGCTTTTATTCAGCCACATGTATTCTGAAATGGGGCAAGAATAGAAGGATACTCATCTGCCCAGCAGTCCTGGAAATGGCAGCTGGCTCTATGCTCAGCACTGACAGCCCCCCCAGTACTTCTAAGTACCCAGTATCATTTCATCTGTACAAAAATTCTAGGAATCTAAAACAGAGTGTAAAGAACCCACTCTCTAAGTCCTTAACAGTACCTTAATGGTACTTCATCTGCCAGCTGTTTTACTGCCCTAAGAAAACACTTCAGGTTCATGGCCTGCAGAAACTTCCACATACGCACTGTGATTAGTCCCCATTTATGTCTGAATATTCACAGAACATGCAAGTCAGCAGAGCAGAAACTCACTGCTTGAAGGAACAGTTAGAATAGTAGAAATAAGAGTCCTCCTAAATGCATCAATAACCTTTCCTATTTCTTGCACACAAATATCTATATAAACCCCCTAAAAATAGTAAGACTTTCTTAACCCAAATAATAAAGTTGTGGCACAAAAATAAAGCTTGAGTAACTTTGCCATCAGAGCACATTTCCATGATTATCACATAATTTTTTCAAATAGTATGTATACATACTACCCCCACACTACTTATTCTTTCTACTATGAACATAAGTTTGGAACTTAACTATTTATTTTTAGCATACTCTATCTCCATAATGGCCACTATTAAAACAGAGTGTTATCTGTTTCACAGTGGTATTTCTTAATTACATTAAGCCCCAGCGGAGTATCCCTACAAGAACCACTCAAAATTCTCATTTTTCCAAAGAAATAGTTACGAAAAAAATAGCGTGTGATAACATATGAACTGTTCTATCTTCCAAAACCAGTTTAGCTTTGGTTCATTTCGGAACCACACAGAACTTCAGTTCAAGCAAGCAGAATTTACACTGGGGGCAAGAAAATAGAATTTCTAACCGCACAGGAGAAAGGCCCACCTTAATTAGGACTGCTGTTCTTTTTCACTGTCCCATCTACGCACCGGTTCTGATGTAGCACAGACTCTTTAGTGCCAAAGTTACGCAACAGAGCATTTTGTTTCTATAATAATTCAAATTATGTTTGGTTTCAACTTGAACTTTCCTTTAAATTGTTTTCATTACTAATCCAGAAAATGGGAACTTGGTACAATGGACAATCCTGTGAACGTTTTTAGAATGCATCAATAATTAACATACGCAATAAAGGATTCCTTAGTTACTTGAGTACAATGTTTATCACAATTATAGCAAGCCATAAATTTATTTCCCCCTATTTAGGAGCTAGTCTGGTGTGGTCTGTCACTTAAATTTTTATGATGTTTTCTCTTGGAATTTGGCAAATAAAGTACATTTTTAGTTGCCAGGTGAGCAGATGACAAAATTACAAGCATGTATTAGACAACTGCAAAAAGCAGTCACTCACATCATCCTTTTTCTCCCTTCAGTTAGATATTTTTTAAGTACACTACCGACAACATAAGTGAAAGAAAATCACCTGTGAATTTAGTTTGTTGTAGTCTTTTTTTATGACCTCTTCCACATGCATAGTGGGATCTACCAAGTATTTACCCAGAAGTGGAAATTACATACCGACATTGTTAAATCTATTAATTACTTGTAAACTCCACATATCTGTTGTGAGAAAAACAAACAAAAACACAGCACAAATCACAACAAAAAAATCACAGATGCTTAAAATTCCCAAGAAATTTAGGAATGACATAACACTTTCATAGAGCTCATTTAAAATAATTAGGATGTAATAACAACGTAGGGCACATGCAAACTCACTGCAAACAAAGGATAATGCCATGTTTTCCTAGCTTCAGTAATTTCCCTCATTTTCCTCCATTGTGCATGCTAGACACAATGCTTATAGGCTGAAAAACGACCAGAAAATTGTACCTTTTATCATCTCTTATTGTTTCCCAGTCATTCCATATTGCATTTGTTTATCAATAGCAACGCTCATACCATACTCACACAACTCTAGGATTTCTTTTGTCCCCTTTCTGCTCCATTAGAGGATATTTAACAATATCAACTATCCATTTCCTTGTCAGGTTTAAATTAGCATAGTTATTACCTGATCAATCAATTATTCATTCACGTCAATAACTATTTCACATACCTCCTGCTTTCAAGAGTTCAAGCTGCCCTCTCTTCTGTTACACGAGGCAGCTGTTATTTCATTGCTTCCTTTTAACTTTGGCAGCGAACCAGATAAGTTATGGTCATAAACGTCTTGTTTTAGTTCAGTATTTGTCATCCACAGCCATGAACTTCATTATCCATATTGTAAGGAATTTGATCTTGAGTTGGCAAGATTTCTTTTTAAATTAAGGATGCAAACTGAGATGCTTCACCTGAACACACCGTCCACTGGACTATACAGAAGCCACAGCTGGACTCTCCCTACACCTAACAAACATTGACAAGGTTTGTGTCTTAAGGAAATAGATCAAAAATTGTAAGGAGGAGAACTGCAAGTGTTAAATATTGACGTTCTTTGGTATGTTTTGATAGGTTGATTATAATATAACATTTAATATATACAAATTTTATCTTCTTTGTAGAAAGCACAAAATATTGCATCTGCCAGACAAAAGAACTACCTTCTTGAATAATCACACTACAGTATTACATCCTTTGATAGATTTTACCACCCTGCTCCCCCCTCTCGAAGTAGAATAATCTCACAAGAACTTTTAAGTCCATCAAGCAGATGAAGAAATCTTTTGTCCTTTGTGATCCAGGGAATACGGATTTTGACATCACAGATAAAAAATATTACCTTATTGACATGCATGAATTAGTCACGATTTTGCTCTAAATTTAATCATAAATCCTAAGCAGAACTTTAATAATTTTTGCACATTGAACATCCTTCTGGTGTATACGCTGCATTGAAACATTCAGGTTAGGAAGATAAATTCAAAGTTTCACAGGCTTAAGAATAAACTGGTACCACATGTTACCTTGTCCCTGTACTTTAAACATGAACTACTAAAAATTTTTACTTAGTTGAATGAATTGTTTTCTTGAGAATTTAACTGCAGGCTTCTATTAGAGTGCTCCATCGTTCTCACATTTAAAGGAATACAACAAGCAATAAATGAGAACATAAGGTCAATGAAACTCCTTCAGATCAGATTATTATTTTTTTAAAGAAATAAGCATATGTACTAATCACGATATAACAATCTCATATTAATATTCAACTAACATAATGAGCAACCTCATGTTAACTGAATTATTTCCATTCCAATGTATTTAAGTTCATCCCTTCTGCTAATCCATTTATTTTCTCATTGTTTAATTTTTAGTGTAAGCTCCCTCGCTTAATTTTAAGGTTATGTTTTAGTCTTTCTGCAATTATATTCATATTGTCAAAAACTGTATAGAGATTACTGGGTTCTTCTTCCAGGTGATATATTAACTCCCAGATGAAAGCTTGCATATTACTCAATTCAAAAAGGCATTCATAATGCTCACTTCAAAATAACTTGTCAAAACACGTTTGCATAAAGCTATTTTACTCTGATAAATTGTACACATTGCTTTTTGAATCCTCCTTAGACAGTTGCTTTTGTTCAACTTATCAATACAGCAATTCTCATTTAGTGCTTAATTTAAAATCATACTTTTTTAATGTCCATGTTTTTTTCCTATATTTTGTTTCTATGCAAAACTAATTAAGTGAACATTTATTATGATTTTTTTTTGCAGTTACTCTTCTTTTTATGTTCCAGATGAAGACTGCAGTTGCCCTTCCCAAAAACCGAATACTACCAACTCTATGAAGGATTATTTGAATGCCATAAATATTTTACATTTTCTCAACTTTCAACCATTTTACATTAAGGATATTTAGATGAAAGAAAAAAATACAATTGCCTCACAATTTCAGCACTAACTATTGTCTACAAACACACACACTAAGGTTTATATTAAGAAATAGTCCAGTGTAGTCAGAGCCCTATGACCGACAGCAAAAAGTTTCATTTTCAGTCTCTCTCAGTTGTGTTGACTGTAATTCCTGGGTTTGTTAGCTCTTTCCAAATAAATGTTGGGAAATAAAGGAAGTCAGGGGAATTCACGTGCATTATGTTCTGAGGCACAGCTCCCTAGGCCTCCTACCTACATGTACAGTCACAAAGTTAAAAAAAAAAGAAATAGCCATTTGAAAAAAGCAGCCATGGAAGTTCACCTCAGAACAATTTTTTTAAAATCCTGCAGCAACTGAAGCATAACATGTACAATATGGAAAGAGCGAATTTCCAAAGGCACATATTATCACTGTTGGAGGGCATGTAATTCCTGTACCCACAATGGATACTGGAAGCCCGTTCAGACAGAGCAGCAAAGCAAAGCGCTAAGCTTCGTCCCTTCAAGGACCACTGGTCCCTGACAACTTTTGTGTCAAAACACCGTCACAGGAAAGAAGAAAAATTTAAGTTCACATTGAAAGCATAAGGCGCTTTCCACGTTATGCAAATATTTGTTCATTACTGTGGAGCAAATATGGGCCTATAATGCAAAAGTAGCTTGTCCATGTCAACACTGTTCACATCCAAAGCAGCTGCAAAACCATCCTAGTGAAAAGCTCAGATTAAAATAGCTGACTAAAGGCTTTAAGAAGAAGCAATGTAATAAAGCGTGGAGAAACACTACTCAGAACTAACACTGACAGAACTGTTTAACTGACAGAAGTGACTCTGGCACTTAAGGTAATGAAAAATGCACTAAAAACCAGCTAGAAATATGTACGCAGTGTCTTTCAATGCCAAAACCCTCGCAGGATCCCATCCAAGTCTTTGAGGAGGGGCTTTCCTTAAGTTAACTGCAAAATTTGACACAAGTCCATCTAGAAATGTTATTACTCTTACAGTAATATAAACCAATTCAGTAACTGATTAATTATTAATTAAAAATAAGGAACCTTTGCTGATCTTTAAGTGGCAGCTCCAAGAAACACCTCCGCTTGCTCAACAACCTTGGCTTTTCTATGAAACACCAAAAAAATCCAAATTGTGTTTTGTGCACAAAACATTGCTACATGCTTTACTTGGAACTAGGAATTCTCTTCCCATCACTTAATCTATTTAAGTGCAAGAAATGGCAAGAGACAGATACTTCAGCAAACGTTTTACATTACGTAACTATGAACAGGAATAAAACAATATTTAATTCCAAGAATTCCCACATACAACGACAGGGTGAAGAATATCTTTACCTTTAAAATTGACCAGTGCAAATTTAACCCAGTGTTTGTGCACACGAGGAATGCAAGGCAAATATGGATGCCTAATTCCATCCTTGTTGTGCCCATCCGACTCGCAGCTGCGTTAC
Source organism: Nycticryphes semicollaris (assembly GCA_013400055.1). NCBI lineage: Eukaryota > Metazoa > Chordata > Aves > Charadriiformes > Rostratulidae > Nycticryphes > Nycticryphes semicollaris. The sequence goes on from VXBJ01002367.1 coordinate 212,368, forward strand.
TGGATTACCACCGGTTACCGCATCCTAACCAGTCTGAAGACCACAGGGCAAACAAGAAATGCAAAACCTCAACTGCAACGGGAATAGAAACAGCACATTTGAGCTGAAATTGATAACAAATGTGCTTTCTATCCCTTGTAAACAAATGGAAGATCCTAGTTCTCTTGGCAACCAAGATTTCTAAGTCAGTTCATGCTCGTTTTAGCTAGAGGCGTCATGAGAAGTTTTTGGCCTGGCTGACGATGGACTGCCAGAGCCCGTGACATGGTGCAGGAGGCCAAGACTGAACACCACCGACAACTGCTCGCTTTACAATTTCTCTCAGCAGCGACACTTGGGACCAGCAATTCTTAATACTACAATTCACGGAGTTGTTATCAACGATCAACAAAAGATATCGCTAGTTATCACTGAGAAATAGGCTGGTTCGTTTCCTTCAAAGAAAATAACTTAAGTATAAGAAACTGTTGCTACAGGGAATCAACCGAGAGTGAAAGCCTTGGGACAGCACACTAACACAGAATGGCAGCATGGAAAAAATAATTCAGTTTATATCAGTGTAGCCAGTTGCAAGAAACCACTAAAGCAGCGTATATAAATCTGTTTTAATATTCACCATTTCAAGATTTTAGAAAAGTATTTTAAAAATTGATGCAGGGCATTTTACTCCTAAAGCGTATTCATTTTTCTGTATGTAATACCAACTTGTGAATGTACCCAAATCAACATGCTCATTTCCTTTCCCTTTGGAAAATAAATAGGGTGCTTAAATGGTAAGTATACAACATAACCTGGAGAGAATTCCAGCATTTTCTATATACTTTAACACTAGGACTGAAATACCACTCGTTTTTGCCTTCTACTATTAGGCTTCCTTAAAACTAATTAAACTCAAGTATTGTTTATCTCTAATTAACATCAGCATATTGGGAAAGAATTTGATACTTTATTTCTTTATCTAAAGTGCAGATACAGCACAGCCTCGACAAAGCCGCCTCAGAGACTGGCATAGAATTATCTACAGTTACATCACAACCTCACCAAATTTGATCAGGTCCATACTCACTTTCACTTCACTTTCCCATTATTTATATCAATTTGTCATGAAAATGCAACCTAACCATTCTGAGAGATATATTTCCTATTACAACTTCTAGCAATTAGAAGTGTAAACTATTAAAAAACAATACACATTTTCAAACCCCTGAAGATGACATCTTGCATTGTTGATTTCTCAACAAAAACTATTAATTCTGTGAGCAAGGGAACTAATGAAATTAATTTAGTGGAAAGATATATAAGATATTAGGGAAGGTAAGGAGGGGGCTGACTGTCTTTGGTGCCTTACAAGGTACTTGGACTGATGGACATTGTCCTAGAGCTGAGGCATTTCAAAATCCATCCTCTCATCTGAGGGCTCCCCGTCACACAAGTGTTTGAAAGTTCTCCACCGTCTTGCAGGAAACGAGTTCTCTCTGAGATCTCTTAGCCTTTAGTCAAAGTCTGTGGACACGGTGAACAAGTTCAAAATTGAAGAAGTTGATGCAGAAAACACCACCTCAGAAGCACTCAGCAAAGATGCCAAGAGGAACTTTTCAGTCCTGATCTCCGTTAGTATCCCATCTTCCAAATCCACATAGAACAATGTGAATCAGATTATTTAGACTGTAAAATATATTAAATGAGAAGCGCCATTGTAATCTAACCGCTCAAGAAATAGGTTTCTGAAATTATCACTTTCTTGGACTATTTCTACCATTACACTGTCTCATCCAGTTTTACCTCTTTTTTATGGAACAGAAAGAGTATTTTCCAGCAAGTTAAAATAACTTAATTGTTTTCTGTGCATTTCAGTTCTTCCTATATGCAACCAAACTAGCATTTTATTTAGTAAAAGTATCATGTACATATTCATCACTGATTACCAATTTTTACAGTACCTTTTTATTTCTCACATTTACACCTGCAGATGGTTTTCCTTCTTCCAGCAGAATTTCCCTGCCAGCACAACAGACTCTGAATTCTGCCAATAAGTAGCTCTAACTCTTTAAGTTCCCATGCCTGATTTTTCAGTCCTTAAGCATCTTCCTTTGTCTACAGCCCCTCAGGAGAAACGAGCTAGAAAGAATATCTATGACTGACTCCTCAAAGGACTGTTCCTTTCATGGAGCACAAACACTACCTGAACAACCCGGATGCAGATCCATGGCAGGATGTAGATAAAATGCAGCATGAGGTTTCATGAGGGCATCTCTAAGAAGTTTGTCTTCAAAGTCAACGCAGAGATATGCAGTAATAGAGACAGACATTCAACCTACGTCTAAAGAAGTATCTTCAGTAAAAGTAACATGGCAGGACCAGCCAAGAACTTAAGCGATGAAGAGACACCGTAATAAATAGGTCACTTACACACTTCAACTCTGCAACATTTGGTGCAGTAACAAGCTGAAGTAAAACAAATGGACTAATGTTCAATAGCTACATATTCAAAAGCCAACTGTATTTTTTAATTGGCATTTCATTAGTTGTACTATAGACAATTAGGTAATGAAATATGAAACGATGCATAATTCAAAAACATCATTTAAAGACCTATTACATAGTTTCTTTTACAACACCTATTAATCTTCAGACAGCTTCTATAAAGATTTACTGCATTAAATCACACGAGGAAAGCGGGAGCAATTCTGATTTACATTAAAATAGAGAAAAACGCAACAGCTCTGACATTTACCCAGGTACCCAAGTTATCCTCAGGCACTCGGGCTCATCTCTCATTTCAGCGATGAAGTTGTTCAGGGAAAAATAATTCCTACATGTCATATACAGATTAATCTGCTTCTGGCCAAGTGAGCTCTGTCACATTTTTCTGATGTCCCAAGCTAATGTGTACTATACAATGTATAATTATTATGATAGCTCAGAAACGTGGCAGCGAAACGGACACAAGAAATAATATCCTCCAAATTAAGGTAAAAATATCTGAACAAATATCACGTTAATCATTTCATTCAGGTAGACAAGTCATGTGACCAAGAGATACGTACTGGTTTGAAGGACAAAGGAAGGAGGCATGTACTTCCTATAACACTGCACAACATTCAGATACTAGTCATAGGCCAATTTGCCCATTTCTACATATTTATGAATTTTATAGTTACAGAGCTTCTGATTTATAGTACATGAAAAGGCATTTTAAAACAAAAGTAATTTCTACTTTGTTACACATGATAAAAAGAAATGTATTTCTATCCACGCAGTTCTTCCTGAAACAGCTGGGAAACTGCTTGTGCAGAAGGTGAAGGAGTCAGACCTGTGATGTGATTTCCACTTGTAGCACTGTTTAATTCTGTTTCCACAACATGGAAAAGCTTAGCATCGATTTCGGTTTAGTCAAATTCATAACTCCATTCTCACGCAAAATATTCTACTGCAAACTTAAATTCCGAGTAGACACTTAAGCTCTTTTGCTGAACTAAACCTTTTACACTCTTCAGACTTTTTCTTTTAATATTCTTGCAATCGAGAAAGCAAGAAATTCCAAGAATCATCTTGTTAATCTTGTTAACTTCTTCTAAGTAAAGACAATATTCAATAACTCTAATTCAAGGGATACTTCATCTGGGTCAGAGAACTTTGCTTTCACCTTTCGTTCTGTGCCTCCAAATTACAACTGAACAATTTGCACATTTGCTGATCACCACAAATAGGACTTCTTACATCAATACAAAGATTGTCTCAAAGTAACTTAACTTCTATTGCTTTACATGAAAATCTGAAATCTTCATATGTGATTTGAACTTTAACAACAACTATGAAATAGGATGGTCTGTAATCCTTTTTCTCAACGTTATGTTACAAAACTGAACTCTAGACTCTGTAGTACAAATTTCAACCTACGCTAACATCCAAAAACCTCAACAGGAGCCTTATAACTCTCTACAGTGATTTAAGGTTTTGGCAACCTTTTCCAAAGAAGAATTATGCCTTTCTTAACAGTTACATAAGGTCTAAAGTAGCTTTCCTTATACACAATGAAGACCATTTTAAAATTTTTGAGATCAGCAAGAAATTGTCATTGAAAAAGAAAAAAAATTCACATCTTCTAACATAATTACAACAATGCAAGCATTTTTAATTAAGTAGAAATTGAAGACCTGTTCCTCAGCTTAGACATCCCCCCTTCCCATCCTGCAAATTCTCTCTCAGGTAAGATTCTGGTATGGCTCCATAAAAGTCAGGGAAAGGCTTATCTGAAGACCTGTGGTTCTTGTGTGACTACAGGTAATGTAAGCTACAGGACTGAAAATTCAAACAAGTACTGACATTTGCATCCATTGGCCAAACAGTTCCGTAATTTGCTTTAGTACAGTGAGGTGATTCACAGAAACTAGTTGCAACAGGAAAACTAATTACCCCAAAGCCACAGCAACTTAGGAACTAGAGAGCTGTTACTTTACATGTGGAGTTGGGGAGAGAAGTGAGGCTTTCACAGCACAAACGGTGCATGTCTGCGCTTTATCATTTCAGCTCAACTAATACCAGTTTAAGGTGTCCTATCAAACGTCTACCTTCAAATTAAATGTATTTTATCTATATATAATAAAATAAGGTTGATATGCAGTGTCTGACAAAAAAACACTTTATCTACAGATTCTGATAGACAGCAAATCAAAATAATTCAAGCAACAAAATGCACTTTGTGGAAGTAGCTTATTTCTCTGTGTAGGCTAAACGTATTTTGAGGAAGGATTACATTTCGTTTGGCAATTTATTTTATTGACAAAGCATATTTCATCAGATATTGCTTCGCATTTTGTAGACAAATGCATGTTGTCAAATACCCTATTTCCTTTGCTGAAAGAAAAGTATTTTTCCACAGATTCTAAACTTCTCTGGAGAGCACGATGGATTCCACTCAACAGTAGGTTCTACAGAGAAGGTGTTTGTATTTTATACTTGTTAAAAATAGTACTGATAATATGATCTGTCCCAGTAATGAATAATCATTATAGTAAGGTTAAAAAAAATACCTAAATAATTTTAGGTTCTGCAATTCTAATTTATGCAGTACTTTTACTGAAAATTTACCCTCAATTCAAACTAACTATGAGGTTTTTGAAGACAATTACTTTTCATTGCTTGCTTTCTGAAATATTTTCTTTTATTACATGAGTAAAGTGTCATTTTATCAGACAATGAACCCGTTGTACTGTTATGACAGAATCCAACTTCAGGTGATTACTTCAGCTTGTTTTTAGGCTAGCTTTAACAAACAAGCAGAAAACCCACAAAACCCACATGTAAACCACATCTGAAAAAGTCTTTGTGGAAATATTGATTAAATGAATTCTATGCACATATTTTTCATGCAGTTGTGACAACAGTTCCAAAAAAAAAACCAAAACCCCAGGCATATCCTGGATATTCAGTCCAGTTAAAGTATACATTTTAAACACCTATATTCTAACACCTACTTCAAAAATATTAACCTTACATATCTATTTTCTAATCTCTGTTACCAGTTTAGTAATTTCACGTTAAATCAGAATTAAACTTGAAACATTAAAATTGTGTCTTGTTCACATGAGCGTTAAACTGACCAGGATTCATTCTTTGACTATCAAAAAACCCAAAAACATGAGAAGTCTGTCTTTAAAAGCAGTTTGTGGACAGACACCAGGAAGAGCTTCAGAATTACGAGCTATTGCCTTTAGAGGTAATTTACCTAGAAGGTTAACAAGGCACCCATTTGTGATGGAAGCATTTGAATCATTATATCCATTAAACATACATGGAAGCACCATTATTGGGAGTGCCATCTTTGTCAAGCACCCTGTTTTCTTTTTCACCTAGTGTCATTTTTTTCTACTTTAATGATAAAAGAATTAGTAATTTGCTTCTAAATAAATTCCATCCTAAGCAAGTAAGCAAATCCATGGACAGAAACAGAGAGCTTGCTTGTGAAACTTACATACACAAAGAGGTTCAAAGAAAATGTGCAATTTACTCTGAAATACTCTGTAGGAATGATCTACATTTATTTAAAAAGAGCACCAATATGTAAGGAATGATTTTCCAAAATCCAGGAAACATTGAAACAGGTGGTGCCAAGGGAAATGTTGCCTTTCAATGAAGGGTCAAGCAGGAAGAAGCAACAACAAAACAACTACCACCAACACCACCAATAACAACAAAACAAACAAACAAAAAAAACCCAAAAACCAAAACCCCCAAAACCTTTCATATTTGAAAAGGCTAGATGGTCAGCAGAGAACATGTCAGATAGTCAAAGTTTCCGCTCTTTTTATCTCAAACCAACTTACTCTTTTTCCACCTGACAATCATAAACTTTTGGGCATTCCTACAGAACTAGAGCATCTTGCCAAGAACCATCCTGATGAATGCGTTATTTCTTCAAGTGACAAAGTGTTTCCGCACTGCCTGATTTGCAGCTATCATGGAAGAACTTAGACCACCTCCTGCTTCCAAGGAAAGGCCTCCTAGTCCAACAATTCAAATAAAAGCAAGTCAGAAGCTAACCTAAGGAATTGCACCCGCAAGTTCCCATCAAAAGCATGACCACAAATTTCATATACCTGTTCTAATTATATTTACAGAGGATGACATTGGCAGTCAGATGTAAAGAATTTAGCTACTCTTAATTTATAGAATCACTACCTGTTTCACCTGTGATAAACAGAATAAACTCAACACCTGGTAGGAATAACCATCTACTTACTCCAGCAGCCAGCATCGGGCAGAAGACTGCCTAGGGAGAGGCAGCCTGTGATGCCTCCCCACCTGCACTAAAATTTGTGTGTTGTACCTTTTACAGGCTCTTCCCTGCAATGATACCTGTCCTTTTTGTAACGCTGTCTCTGACCACAGCTGATGAGAGCCTTCCCACTTCTGAGGTCCTCTCGCAGAGACACCTTTCCTTATCCCCCACCCACAAAAGTTAGAGTAGAATGAACAGACAACAATGCCCATCCATCTTCACTAAAACTCAGCCTCTCGTTGCCCAGCCTTCCCAAAAACGTCTTTCTTGAGCTGTCTTCAGTGACCTCATCCTTGAGGAGCTCTGATAAACAGCTCCACTTTCAGCATGATGGAGACAAGGATGTGCCCTTACTGAGGAGTCAGGAATGGTCAAAATAGTTGTGCTTTAGTCTACTCTGCACATCTAACTTGAATGCTTCCACTACTGGTTTAGCACAACCTAAGGGGGAGTACGGCCTGCTATCTAAAGTCCACAGCAAAATGTCATTTGGGCAGCCTGCCCATCTGTCCAATGTGCTGGCCAGTTATAAGGATTACAGCCATAGTTTACTGCTCATTGCTCCACCCAACTTATCAGTTCTTCCATGGAGGAAGATCTCAGTGTTCTTGGCCCTCATACAAGCTCCAGATGGTTCTTTGGTAAAGCTTCTCAAGACCATTTTTGCCACCTACATGTGCCAGAAGTAGTCTCATGCAGAATTATTTTCAGTGTTAGACAAAGAATAAGAAAGCATCAGAAAGAGCACAAATGTGACTACAAGTTGTAGCAAAACAGTAATTACTTTGTCCTTGTCTAACTCAGAGTTTGCTGGTCCTGGCGTAAAATTCAAATCAAAGGCTACTATTTTCTCTTTTTCCTGCTGTACATTACTCAGAAAGCATGACAAGCAATGAGAGAATATATGCATCTCCCCCCCAAGAAAAAACATGAGAAAAACCACAAGATACATATATACACTGCACAACAATCCAAGAACATTTATTGTGTGCCTTCACTGTGCAAGTGCACTGAAAGAACTTGATACTAAAATGTGTACAATGACTGATATTGCTATTCATTTCATTGTAGAAGGTAAACACATTGGTGAAACACTAGTAGCCCTTTAGTAAATCCACACTATTACTGGTTACCTTGCTCATGTTCAATATGTTTGGAAGTGGATTTAAATCTGCATTCTTGACCTTTCCAGGGACTGAGGTTAAGCTACCTACCATGTGAAAAGGGCATAAAAATCAGGCTGGGTGCACTTCTCCTCTTCAAAGATGGTACGACATACAGCTCTGGAATCAGACTTTGCTTATGAAGAGCAAGACAAAACTGGCATTGGGTACTTCATCTTTTTCCATAGTGTCCATCATTAAGATTTCTCTCCATCTATCAGTGGACCCATGAACACCATGAAGTTCCTTCTGCAGTGGCCATACATTTCTGTAAGACTCCTGGTTGTTACCGTCTAGCCCTTGCTAGTTTAGCTCCAGTTGAGCTTAAGCCTTCCTGACTTAACCCAACTAACCACTACCCTCACTGCCCTCCCCCTGCCCCCAAACATTGTTGTTAATCTCCATGTGACAACTTTCAAGGTTCACACTATGAAGAAATATGTTTCATTTTTGAACCAGTTTTCTACCATTTACACAGGTCCATCCACATCCAGTTAGCTCTGAATGACAGCTCCTCAACCCTACAGTAGTAGCAAAGGTCCTCCCCTCCTCAACACTGCAAAGGTTCTCTTGGCTTAGAGCAGTTCATACCCTGATCCTGCAGCCCTTGCTCACTTCTTTCTCAATCTCACTTACATGTGCCACTTTCTTGTCATTTAGGGATGCGCTCTCTAGCCATATGGATGAAGATGAGGATCACTAAGCCTTTTTGAAACCAAATGCTAGCTTTAAATTGGGTTATCAAAATCTACAGAAAAACGTAATTTGAGAAAGATTGTGAGTATAAAATGAACTTCACATTTTTCAATTAATTATACTATTTCATATTGCAGACTGACATACAAAAATATATATCTGCGAGGCCACGCATATTTAGTCCTCTGTCTTCCAGGCAAACTCTTCACAGCTTGCTTTGAAGTTGCAAATTAATAAAATATTAGGTGCAACAACCATCCGCACATTGATACTAAGTATCTCCTAAATAAACCAGAAATAGTCAAGCTCACTCTTGTGTCTGTCAGAAAAAAATAAATAAATTTTTAAAAATCACACAATAAATGCACTGTAAGAGCTGATAGATTATAGCTCACCTAACCAGCACAGGTTAACTAGATAGCTATATTTCAATTAAAGAAAAAAGCCAATTGTTGCATATCTTATTATCATACTAAAACATCTTGGCAACAATTAATAGCTACCCAATTCATAGAAACTGCTTTCATTCTTTTGGAAGCAGCTACTCTCTTGGAATGTAATGACTAAGAGAAAAGAAACAGATGTTTCTGTTGCTAAGGAGATTGAATCAAAAAAAATGAGATAAAGCAAATATTTAGAATATTTTTTTAAAAGGAAAATTCCTTCCACTTGGATTTAACTGCTTGCTTTATAACCAGCAGCACAGCCAGCTATCATATAACAAAACACCAGCACATTTTTGGTTTTGCATTGCAATTGTTCTACAGCAATATATTCTGCATATTCATTCTGGGACAACGTAGCATAACCAATGAAGATGCCTAGACACATACACCAGCATCTCCACGTCTTGAGTAGCTGCAGATGCTCATTGTCAAAAGCAGATATCTGAATAAGCAGCCAGATTTCTGCTAAAGTGAGTGAAATTTCAACTGTCCATGAAATGTGCAACATTACAGATATGACAAAGCTAATATTAAAAAATAAGAAAAAAAGATGCAGTTTTGTAAAACAGAGCTGCTCTCTAACAGGAGGCAGAATGGTTTAACATACATGTTCACACTTTGCTAATTAACTTTGGTTTTACAAACACAGACAACGTTACTGACCTAACTTTCTGTATCTCCTGGCAAAGACCTGGACGGAGGAAAATTGCTTTTCCTGTAAACGCTCAAAAAGCCAAGATTATACTCACCTGCCAGTAAAACAGGTAAACAGGTGCTATGTTAAAAAAAAATAATAAAATAAACCCCCAGTTACATTGAGTTTATTATACCAAAAATATAATTTTAAATTATTATGTTGTAATCCATATTTTGAAAGGTAGATATATATTGGTTCTCTAGAGCAGATCGAGTAAGACAATGGCAGTCATACTGGTTTTCCACTGCCAGGTCATTGTAAACATACTAATGTGATGGAAAACGTTTACCTAGACCACAAACTTGTAGAAGGTCCAGTGAAACTGCAAATAAATAAAAGCTCGAAGACAACTAGCAAAGCACGACATTCCCTGCATACAACTTCGAATTTAAAAGAAGAATAAAAATGCAGAACAGAAATTATTTGTGCTCTGAATCACCTTGCCTCACGTACCTACTGGAATTGCAACACTGCTACAGTGCAGCATAATCTTGTCACCCTCCAGTGCCCTACTGACATGTTTTTCTACTGCATTATTAGCAGCCTTGGAGGACACCCTATTTCTCAAAACTGATTTATTCTTGCAAGGTATCTTGCTCTCTCTAATATCTCCTTTCTTGCAGTCAATAGAAGCCACCTCCAGAATGACAACTGAGCCTGTTTCCAGGCTTATTTTAACTGATTCATGTCCCAGCTTCAGTGGCAAATACATATAACTGTCAGCTGGAGTACTGATGGTGGTAGCTCTTCCCAATACCAAAATGCCTGTAAGCACTGACCATTTTGATTTCTCACTGTGATGGCTGTTTAACTCTATCTACTTCTGTTTTCTTTCTATAAAGCCTGATTTTTGAAGTAGTATCCTTTCCAAGTAGATATAACTTGCTGACTAGAGGTTAACTTGTGATTTGATTTCAAACTGGTTCAGAACTGGAGCTTATCTTATACCAACCACTCCAAGCCTAATGAACCAGTTTATACCTGCTACTTTGATAAACACAACTAGGACAATCAAAAGCAAAGAAAAAACCTGCAAGAAAATCTCTATTTACACAAGATTGCCTTCTCTTGCAGATTTTTTTTTCTCTAAATACACAAAAATAAGCTGTTCATGAGGGCAAAGGCACCAGCCTGGACTAGAATGAATGGAATTGAAAAGCAGCTCATTCCTCACATGTGTGCTCTCTTCCACCAAAACTATTTGTCACACACCTACACAGTCACACTAACTCAAACTCCAGTCACGAAGTAATCGCAAACAGAGGGTTCCTTACAAGAAGGATGCTGACTGTGAACCTTCTCCTTTTCACATGGTAGCTCTGAAATACTTCAGTTCAGGATTCATCACCAAAAACAAAGGGCTACATCATGCTCAAGCGTCCAGAATTTCTTTAGAAACCATGTCAGTAAGACTTCAGGATTGATTCCTCAAAAACCTAAAACTGCCAGTAGTGAATTTTCACTACAGGAAAGGATGCATAAAACCATAAATAAAGGAGGTATTACCAAGAGTACCACAGCTAGGATTTTACATTTTCCTTCACGTCAGATACCCTTACTCACTGCTTGTAGCCGGTTACACAAAATTATTTCATAGAGCGTCGCCTGTGATGAGCTGTAATTCTTTCCTGCAGGCTCTCCAAGGACAGCCACAGAATGTCGTTTCAGAGTTTCTAGTAAAGATCTGTGCATTTCAGCCTCACTTGAAGAAACAATCCTAGTATTTCGCTCAAGCTTGCATTCCAGGGCAACCTGAGTATCTGCGGCATTTCCCCCCCCACCCTTTCACCCACAGTCCTGTACTCCCATAGAGGCAGAAAGATGAGTTTTCTTTTTAAAACCGTGACATATATTAAAACCTCCCCTTAGTTTGAAAAATCAAAGCTCAAAGTTCAAACGTGTTTTGGTTTGTTTTTTGTTTCACAGAGCCTTTTTTCTACAAAAGTTCGTACCTTACTGAAGTACATGAAAAACACATGAATTATACAACTTGATGGCACAGAATGCAGATTACTGTTAGTAAAATCTACACCTAACTCCAAGAGAACCCTTATGAAATACCAAAACCTATCGGGATCTGTTTATCAACACTCAAATTTGTATGCTACACTGTAATCAGTCAAGAATCCAGGATTTCAAATATCTAGTTATCTTTGCCAGTATATTCTGACTTGACATTTAGGGATAATTTTGTCTGGGTTTTTTTACAGTTAGTTTTTCTCATTACAGCCTCTCAGTCTGAATACTCATATCTAGAGTCCACTAAAAATGTTTTAAGATACGGTAATCCTTTTTTTTTCCCCCCGTAAATCTTCCTAGACTTATTGTTCTGCTTGAATTATTCTCATCTTCCATACATCTGTCAGAGGCCTGAATTTATCCAAAATAAGATTCAATTTCTCATCTATTCATGCAGGACTTGAGAAATGACAGTGTTTCATTTATTTCCACAAATCAAATCTCGGGTCTTAAGAAATGCTGCTAAATAAATTCCTTTCCCAGCAAATATTTTTGCAGTGCTAAGGCCAACATGTGGGCATACGTTCTGATAAATCTAAAGCCGTTCCTAGAGCTATATAGGTTAGACCCCATTAATATTCTACTAAACTCTATAACGAAGATAGAAATGGAAAGAAATAGTGTTTCTTCTTCCTTAATATATATTTTAGTAAAACAAGTAATTGCTGATATGGCATAATTGACAAAAGCATGGGTAACATCTTAATCCTATTTCTGTAATCATCATTCATATTACAACAATCTGTTTTAATTGAATATACCCATCCTTGCTCTTTCATTGTTATGCTGGACTATTGCTGATAATTTTTAAAAAATCAAAACAATTTTCTGATGATTGTTTCTTATTTAAGATACAGATTTAGACAAGGGACAAGGAAGAAGGGAACATTGTAGCAATACTGATTTATTGGTTAGTTCATAATTTAGAGTAATTTACTCTAAGTGAGTTTTATGCTTACACAGGATAGCATTCTGCCTTTGCTGCCAAAATAGTTAGGCAGGAGAAAAATCAATAGCAGAAGTTACATTCGTTTTGTGGTTCCATTTCCGAGTGCAAGTATTTTATTTATCCAATTGTGATTGTGAGGTTGCTGCTTAGGAAATAAAACACACAACTCTTCAGAAACACAAGTATATAAAAAAACACCACCAATCAATGGAAAGGAAATAATTTGCCTTAGGAAAGGATAAGAGCATACTAAAAAATTTAATTGTTTACAAGACTACATATTTAGGATATAGACTTTTTTTTTGTGTATTTAGAAGATACAAAGAAGTGCACTTATGCAGTCTCATGGAAGTGAATCCATCCAACAGAAGTGGAGTATGGGGGTTTGGAGGAGAGTTGTTTCTTGGTGGTTGCATTTCGGTGGTTTTTAGTGGTTTGTTACTTGGGGTTTTTGGGGGGGAAGAGGTGAGATTGTGAGCACAGAAATCCACCAGAAAGGAGCCAGAAAATTAAACAATGATGAAAATCAGTAAGGAGAAGCACACTAGAAATTATGGGTAAGTCTGACTGAAGGTATCTCTCAGGAGCTGGCCAAGACTTAGTCCAGGACACAAAGGTTATGTGTGACTGGCAGAAATAGCCCTGGAAATCGGTGGAAGCCATGAAAAAGACTTTGATCTTTGGGCTCAAAACCAGAGCATTAGCATGGTGATAGATCCTGTTACTAAGAGGATCCATGAACATTTCATGTTATTTTGCATTCTTTTGTTCCCCTTAAAAGTCATTGGAAACTACCAAATCAGATAGGGTAAAGAGGGACATGTAAACCTCATAGTAAAGACAGGGCTCCTTCAGCAATTTTCCTAAGTGGTTTGGTTTATTGACACCAATGTGAGTTTACAGCAGGTTTTCAAACCACACAGAGTATGCTCTTTTATGCAGAGTGGCAGCCCTAAAAGGACAAAAAAATTGTGCATCTTCCAGCCCCCAGGGCTACGGAGAGCACTGAAGGTGGCAGTGAGTGAGAACCTGTTTTCTTCCCATTCCCACAGAAGAAGGAAATTTACAGTCAAGATGTGTAAAGCTAAGAAACTGATTCCCTCCTTGAGGATAAGTCAGGAGGGTTTTGTTCAAGAACTTAAACTTGTTTTTTTTCTTTAAGATAGTTACTTTCTAAAGGCTTTGATCCTCCATGATGGGATGATAGCAGCCTTTGTTGAAAAGCAAGCAAATAAAACCCCAAAACGAAAGCAAACCTAACAAATATGCTGAAACATTGATGCTGCAGCAACAGCCTCTGAATAACACAGAAGATGTTGGAGAAGGACACAATGGAGGGAAATGAGTCTCAATATTTGTTTGGGAACTGATGGCGAGTCTGTGTCAGTTGTATAAAGAAGAACATATCAAAAGGCAGAAAGAGGCCGTGCTCAGAGGCTGGGCAAACAACACAAAGGAGAAGTAATTGAGAAGTTACCAGCACTCCTACATCACACCAGCAAATCCACAGGAACACAAATTTAATGAGGGAAAGAAAGAACAGACCGTAAAGTCAACAGCAGAGTCTCCGACGGGCTGAAACCAAGAGGTATCAGTGGCACACAGGACAGAGCTCGGGACAAATTCCCAATCCCAAACCAGTAGCTAAGGAAAATCCACTGTGGCATGCAAAAACAGAACATCTCCCAAGCCCCCCAAAATAAAATCCCTGATCAGCTCAACTAATATGCCTTGTGTGATCTTCTGTGGTACCTATGTTCTTCCCCCGTCCTGGGGGTCTGTGAGGACTCCTCTCTAAGATGGAGGATTTGGTGGGAATCCCCTTAAGCTATCACCTCACTGCTAGGAAAGGAAGGCTCTGCTCCTCATAAACACCACAGCATTAACCCCTCCTGGCTCAACTCAAATCAAACCCATAGCAAACTCCCACAGCCATGCAATGAGGAACAGGATGAACTCTTTCTTTCCTCGATACCTGAAACTCATTCCTGCTCTCAGTATTTTCCAGAGCAATGTAGAAGAGCAATATGCAGGATCTAGCCACCGTTTTGAAAGGTTTAAATGGACACATTCTCCACCTCAATTACTGCAGGGAGTTATGAATGTGATTTCACATTCAGCTTTACTCCTGACCTGCTGTCTGACCTCAGGAGATCACTTGGTGTTACTCAGGTTCCCTCATAAAAAATAGGCAGCCAAACCAAACAAACCATCCAGCCCTACCTACACAGACTACAGCAGGGGATTTCGAGATGGAGCTGTTAAGTGGTTGGAAATTTCCACTGAGGACCTACTTCTGCAACCTTTTCCTGACAAACTGCAGTTGAGGTATAGAGCAATAGTGAGAACCTTTTATCACTTCTTGTTTGTTCTCCAGGAATTTGGCATAAGAAGTACTTGTCAGTACGTTCTTTAAGTATTTTAGGATGGGCTATGAAGATCCCCTAAAAGAAATATATGAACTTTTACATAGAATATATCGATGCTTTTATATTAGTAAAAACAATTTTCAGGAATCCCCTATTTAATTTTTCTAATTCTGCAGAATTTGCAAAACACTGTCATGGAACTCAGACTTATAAAGAAATAGAAACAAATTAAAAGTACCTCCACAATCTGACTAGGCCTTCTTTCCCTATTGGAGGAGCTACTTATACTGAAGCATTTCTGGTTTTCTCCTTTTAATTTTCTTATACTGTATAAATTTGGAAAAATCAAATAATCAGGCACTTAGAATAATCTACTTTTTGAGTAGGGAGCGAAGATCTTAATGGTCTAATAAATGAAGAAATTGAGAGTCACGGAGTGAGAAAATAACCTTGCTGTAGAAAACTTCTGATGACAAGTAATTAACCCATTGCAAACCATGCAGAAGCGTGTATTCATTTTTTCAGTGCGAATTTGCTTGGAATTTGGTAATTGCCATATCTAAAAAACACTATTTGGCCACCCTCTGAAAGACAGGTGACACAATTTAAAATGCTGTTATCAAACCTACTCCAATTCAAAGACTTATTTCACAAGAGGCATAATCTATGAGTAGCTAGTTAAAAGAAGTATTGCCACTGAATTAATTGGCTTGAGTAAGAATTGTATTTAGTAAAATAAAAATTTGCAAGAGAATAAAAAGCTCAGAATTAAAAAAAAAACAAACCCAAAACTAAAGACATTTGTAATTTTTTTATGGGAAACGATCAACTGACGTTTTTGTTTCCTTTACTCTTGATATCCTAAGCAAGACAGTGTACTTCCTCTGCTGGACATATCAGGGTAAGTGTATTACTATATGTAATTACGTGAATTCCCACAGTGTATGTAAAACATTAATTAAATTATAGGGTGTCTTGTGAGCATTCTGTCCAGCAGTTAGCGACACCACAAAAGAAGAGATAATTTGAAAGGCAGTTCTCTTTGTTTATCTATTCTTTGCACATCATATATTATAGGGTACGCAGATTTACAACTTTACAATATGCAGCCATTCACATAGACTGAGACGCTTTTGTTGTATTGAAAACCAGAATAAAAGGCCTGCTTGAGTGAAGAAAAAAATACTTTTGATTCCATGAGCATTAAGTTCCTAACATTCTCAGTTTATCCTTAACCTGTCAGGATGGACAACTCCAGGAAATCCAGGTAGGTAGGAAAAAGGCGTATTTTGCTTAGTGAAGCATTCTGAAGTAATACAGTTGGGCTGGAAAAGACTGAAGTAGATTCAAAAAAGGAAAGTGCTGAGACAAATTGCGTTCCTCTACAAAAACACTTTCCTGCAGAGATCTTTCCAGGCGTTTTTCAAGCATAGATGGAAGCACTTTGGTCGACAATATAAACACATCTGAGAGCAAAACAACATACAAAACTGAAGTTGTGACTACTCACTGAAAGGGGAGGTTGGCAATGCTCTGTTTTGCCGTTGTTACAGGTGGTGTCGTTAGCTCATCAGGTGAGAGAGAATTCTTAATGCGTTGGGCAATGAAAAGCAAGAAGGATCTGTCAGGAAGAAAAAAAAAAAAAAGTGTAACTTTAAGAAAAAATTAACTGTAAAATGCTGGTAAGAAGCAAAGACTTTAAAAGTGTTTCAGTACTCATCTCTCAGTTTTTAACTTAAAGGGCAACACAATCTAGCTACTCTAGGATGTAAAAAATAATCTTCTAGACACAGCTTTCTTTAGACCTCTCATTTTCCCTGCTCCCTGCCCTAAATGTAGGCACCCAAGCAATGAGATTGCTTAGTCATTTAATTTTTACGCCAGTAAAACTAGCAAATAGGAGTGGACCACATCCTCGCTACTTAATTCCCAAAGAAAAAAAGACATGATAATCTTGAATAGTATTCCAACACAACAGTAGACAGTTTTGGATCAAGACCTTTTTTCCTCCAGGTATCTCCATTGTGAAATGTTACATGTCATCATTTCAAAGACCACTTGTTGCTTCTCCTCTGTCAATTTATTCTTTTCTTTCTCAGTATGCATTACTTCATATTACCTGTTGGTTTCCACATTTTCTTCAAAATGTTCATTATCCTCAAGAGTATTTTTGGAAAAGCAAAGTTACCTAATACGTCAACAACCTCAACAATTTATTTTTATTTTTTTTTCACCTGCTCAATAAAATGTTCCAGGTAGAGCCACAACTACATGTGAGATGACTTGGAAAAAGCCAGAGGTTTCACCTTGCATTATGAAATTGAACAATAAGAACTAATGGTGAAGAAGAGATTTGTCACGCTGCCAAAGACACTTGAACAGTTGATACCCACCCACTCAAAAAATAAAAAATCACCACAGGCTGGGGGTGGGAACAGACAAACAAACCATCCACATTAGAGCCAAGTATTTCATAAATGCATACAAAAACCTGTAAAGACAAGCTAGTGCTTTCCACTGTTAAGCATGCAACTTCTAAGCAATTTTCTTTTAACATTGAGAATATTTAACTGCCAGTATTAACTGCCAGCTTTATCTATTGCTTTCACTGAATTTAAATTAATGATACTTATTTTTGGTTTAAAAAGAAGCTTGATGTACTAGCACTACTTAACTGCTGAGGTCTATCTCCCTGAAAATGAATAGGCATAATTGTATTTCAGGCCAACAGCTTTCCATAAAACATCAATTATTTAAATAAGACAAAGAATTCGATACACATTGTACATTAGTATCATGTAAAATCTTTTAAGGGCAGAATCATGGCATAAGATCTTCTAAGAATATGAATCAATGTGGAAAAAACCCAGTGCTTTTAATTCGCAAATGTGAAAGCTGAAATACAGATAACCTCACTAATTAAGGGTTGCAATGCAGTCTTTACTTTCATAATCTCCTTATTTTCACTATTATGCTTACTTTATTTTGTGCAATCCTATCAACCTATGTCTTAATGCAAATTACACTTCTATTACATACCTCCCGCCCTGGTGATTCTGTGCCGTTTACAGTATTTGCTTATACTTGCTAATTCTTTTATACCTTCCCTCTTTGTTACCACTATTTGATGAACTGCTGAATTTGCAACAGAGACATTCATAAGAGCAGCAACAGGTTACACTGAGATACAAACACTGATAATCTACTACAAAAAAGAACAATAAGTAATTTGTGAGAGCTAGAAATCTGCCTCAAGTCAGACTTGATTTCCAATTATGGGGAACTGTCACCTAACAGAAAAAAGTGTGGTGGCCAATCCCAGCTCAAGCTGGGAAGTATTTTTGATAGCCAAAATAATGGCACTGCAAGCCAAAATAATTGGCGTGCACAGGACTCCTGCTCAGGCCTGAGCCACGGCACAAAATGATGCCCTGCTGGCCCAGGAGGGACAGGTCCTGGCCGAGCAGGTGTCATCAGCTCATGGAACCCCCTCTCCCACCACAGCAGCCAGCACCAGGAGCCCCGCCACGCACAGTGCTGCTCATCCCACTCCCACTGTGCGGATAGCATCTCGGCTCCTCATCCACCAAAGCGCAGGGAAGAAACGCGAGATGATGCAAAAACGATTTTAAAATAAGACGTACATAAGTACAGAGTTCTTCAAGCTCTAAAAGCATTTGATTTTGTTTCTCCTCTGGCACTAAAAACACTGCGGTAGTTCTACGACGACTGCTTTCGGTTTCTCCTTTGATCTGTTTTACGTGTGAGAGATGGGCCAGCTATATCGAAATAAAAACCCAACCAACTGCTAGGGACTAGCCATGTAGCAAATTAATTAATTCACAAAAAAACCCCCAAAACAAGCTTCATGTTTCAATACAGGGTTTGAGGTTTTTTGACCGGGAATAGCTAAAAATGCCATCTGACAAGTTGAAATGTCTCTCTTGAGTCTAACAAATGATTTTTTACCTTGATGTGTCTTTCTGTAAGAGGACAGGTGAGAAATATCTGTACACATCTACCCACATTTACAAATAAGCAAAGCTAAGCAAGAAAAGGAGAAAAATAGACAGGATGGAATTGTTCCTTTTAGACTTCTCTTACAATAACAAATAATGCCAGGTTCTTTACAAATAATTTCAGCAAATACTATATAACCAGCATAAAAAGAGAGCATGCTATTTCTCAAAAGAGAGGGCATAGCCCACGTCCTGCTCCATCACTGACACTGAGCATTTCTGGAGTCTGAGAGACTGTCTCTCTCCAAGTTTATCAGCCTCTAATCACAGAATCACAGAATCTCAGGGATTGGAAAGGACCTTGAAAGATCATCTAGTCCATTCCTGCCGGAGCAGGAACACCTACAGCAGGTCACACAGGAACGTGTCCAGAGAAGGAGACTCCACAACCTCTCTGGGCAGCCTGTTCCAGTGTTCACTCACCCTCACCATGAAGAAGTTTTTCCTCATATTTAAGTGGAACCTCCTGTGTTCCAGCTTGCAACCATTGCCCCTTGTCCTATCATTGCCTGTCACTGAGAAGAGCCTGGCTCCATCCTCCTGACACTCACCCTTTACATATTTATAAACATTCATGTGGTCACCCCTCAGTTTCCTCCAAGCTAAAGAGACCCAGCTCTCTCAGCCTTTCCTCGTATGGGAGATGCTCCCCTCCACAATGACGAGATAAAATTATTTTCTAAGTAGCAGAGGGAACAGGGGAATACTTTCCTCTTACCTGGAAAAGCATCTATTTGCTTCTCCGCCATTACTGCAAGTTTACAACAAAATTGTCATCAAATGGTTCTTTGATTGGTGAAGAAAAGTAGGAATTAAATTTGCACAGAAAAGAAACTAAAGAAAAAAAGGGTAAATTTGGCAATGTTAATTGTGCTGGCGCCAGGTGCTGTGGGGTGGGCTCTGGGAGGAGAGGCCGGGGCTGCCCTGTGCTGGGCGTGGCCGGTTCCAGCTGGCTCCTCATGGCTCCTCACCACAGGAGGCTCCAGCCCAGCAGGGTTTGCACAGTTCCACGGTCCTTCTCAAAGGAAACAGGGCAGATGTAAAGATTTAAATATTCCAGTGGGTGCCTATTTGTAAGACGGGACATACAAATACTGACCACACTGGGGACACCGTCCCTCCTGCCATTTAAACTTCAGCTAACGCCAAGAGTACCTCCTAAGAGTGCAAAGAGGGTTCATTAAATGTAAAGAAAAGGTGTAAATGACTTTGAGTGCCACTGGAGGACTTGATATAAAAATCCATAAATTTACTACAATCTAGTCCTTATAGAGCGCCTGCCAGTGCTACTGAGATGGTATCTATAAGCAGAAAGACACTTAAAAAATTTGACAGGGGTTCTGGCACATTTCATGCTGTCGCGTGTCTTGCCCTTGTTAATGATTAATTAATGAGTCGTGTTTCTTAGTTGAAGGTTATAGATTACACGTGCAGTAATGATGGAAATAGAATACCACTGCTGCAAGCCTATAAAAGCCAGGGAAGTGCAAAATCTACATAATGCAGACAATTTGTATTTGGTCCTGGTCAGTACATACTTTATGGTGTAGTCCAGTATGTATTAATTTACTTAGTCTTTTAGTCACTAGATCAGTTAGTGCAAGGTGCTTGCCCACAGGGCGCCACTGCATTTTCCTGCTTGTTTTTGGAGCCACGACTCCAGGCCCAGCTGCCTTCCCCAGCTCATCCCCACAGCTCCCGGAGCCTCCCAGCCACCGCTTCCATTCCGTCCTGGCACAGGAGGCCTGAAGACAAAGTGTCCACTAACACCACGTGCCCAATTTTCATAGCACTTAGTGTTCTACAGCACTTTGCATGCTGCAGGACAGCTCTGGGAGCTTTCAGCAGTGAGCTGAGAAGGGTAAACACTTGTATAAATGAAGGTACCCAGTAAAAAAGGAACAAGTAAGCATTTATTGGCTATGGCCTGGTCTGTTCAACACAGTTATCTATCACCATACAGAAGGCTATGGGGGACAGATCCCATTTCGCCCCAATCTCAGCCCTGCAGCCATGTGAATACATTGGTAGCAGTCATGGTCATCTCTGAGTGCAAGCTCTAAGAGGCAATATTGCTACCAGAGGCAATTCTCTTCTGACCTCACCACCTACATTCCTAGTTTTGCAACATCTCCCCTCCTTTGAGCCAGGAGAGGAGCTGACACGGTTACTCAATGAATCTGACTGGGCACTTTATCAAAACATTCCTGTTTCTTTTGTCTCATGCCACAGTTTCAGTCTCCATCAGCTCTTTGATGTGGCTCACCGTATCACCATGTGAGAGTGTCATGCCAGCACACGAGGCTGGGGGCAGTGCACGGAGCAGGAATGAGCACGTAGGGACATCCTGATCAGGTGATGACGACTGATGGGGAAATCATAGTGTAAGACAGCATGCAGCTATATACATTATTGGATGATCCTCCTGAACTCTTCGCTTCACTGACTTCACTCCAGCAGCAAAGAACATTCCTACAACCCAGTGATCTTATAAACACCACCATACGTGGCTTTGAAAAACTGATTTGTTCCAAGACAGCAGCTGATCGAAATATTACACAAAGCAAGTGTTCTAAGAAAAAGATACCAACTTCACTCTCAGGTCAGGATGCATTCAAGGTAAAGATTTTAATTTTGGCTCTCGACTCCTTTACTTTTCCTCTCCACCCTCATTCCCTTTTTTTTGGAATCTTGAGCAGTTGCACTGTAAATTAACCCATGTTTCAAGACAGACAGACACTTGCACAGTCTACTGGACTTTCTGTGTACTCTATGTAGGACTGGTACACAGCATCTAAAAAACCAAAGACATCTAGTACTTTTACGTGAACTCCCTTGGAATGTGCTGTAAAAACTTTATATTCAATATACAGCATTATCATCCTCAAGAAACTTATATAAACTAATGCTTTATAAAAAACCAAGCCTTCAAACAAATCAGGGAACACCTTAAATTGGTATACCTATGATATTTAACATAGATGCCAATTACTGAAGGTGATACTGATCGAAACTTAACACCCTTGACAAATCAGAGTAAAACTTTCAAGATACGCTTTTCCTTATCCTGACATCGATACATATAATGGAAATTACGTTCATGAGCTCTAGGCCAAACTTGAAAGAAAAAAAATATTTCTTCTTCCTATTAGCCACCAAAAGATATGAGAGAGAGTGGTAAATCAGTAAGTAGATATTAACTGAATTTTGGGTAATGAATAGTAATAACAATAATAAAGATTTGAACAGCCATGAAATTATAAACACAAATGTTTCATTGTATTACAGCTGTAGAACAAAAAAAAAATTACAAAAGAGAATAAATTACAGATTTCGTGAGTATTTAAGTTGTGTACCAATTTGTAATTGTCATCTTCCCAAACGTCTAGCTTAATCAAATAATCCCTTTTTTCTAATGAATATTAGTAATAGTTGAAGACAATAGTTTACATTTTCAAGAGCAATATTGACTAAAGTCAACAAGAACAGGAATGCAGTCCTTGATGGTAATAGGAAACATCATGGCAAAAATCTAATAGCACTGCTTGCAAGAGGCAGAGAATGAAAATCTCAGCTAGCAGAATACAAAACACAATACATCTGAGAAGTAACTTTACTCGCATCTGCAGAGACACAGCGCCCTTAATCGAAATAAAAAGAAGAGCAGTAAAAACTAAAACTATACTAGTCTGTGTGACACAGCTACCGAAATATGTATCCAGAAGAGCAGGGAGAAAGAAAGCAGAAGCTGAAGCTATATGGTCATCCAAAACACAAAGGAGAGCACAATTCACAAATAAATTAAGAACGCTACACTGGAGTAACACTAAAAGTTGGTGTTTAACAAGCAACAGCTGTAGTACCATTGCGGCAGGAAGAAACCTCTTCTAGCATACGAATCAGGAGAGCTGACACCAATAAAGCAAAATTACGTTCAGTGCCAAAAAATAATCATTCACCACCACTGCTGGGTGCTTTATCCCTGGTCTGTACCTGGTTACAAAACTGTGCTTTAGATAAATTACAAACTCCTGGATGACAAACTCCAAAGTTCTGTCTTGTTCCGGGGTATCACGAATTCCTAAAATTACAAGGGGAAGATCCTGAAAGACACAAAAAACTCTACAGGAAAAAACAGTAAATCAAATATTTTCCTATGAAATTAAAAAGATAAATGTGAAAGGGAAGTTTAGTAAATTTTTTTAGCACGTATAATTAGTAATTCTTGTTTGCAAATAGAAGAAAACAAAGGACTGAAAGTGTCAGATGAACAGGAAACATCTCTCCATAACTTTGAGAGTGCAGAACGGACTAATTTTGAGGAAGGCACTGGTGGTGTGTACGAGACCAGCAAGGAACACATTCTGAGCTCTGACCACCACGGCCTGTGACTCAGTAAAGCCTCAATCTGTTACGACCAACAAGATCCAACAAGACCAACACTATCTCTTGATATTTACTTTTTAGTTTAGTTTTTCCCTTTCAGTAACTCAGCTCAGCAAAACCTTATTCAGTGTCACTGTAGAGCACAGTCTACAGCATAAACCTGAGAAATCACTGAAAGGTGCAAAGCATTAGTGTATATCCATGCACAAACACACACTACAACCAGCAGTCTGACACAAATGAGTCCAAAGGGTTCACTGAAATGATACAAACCATCAGCCAAGTAGATAATAAACAGAGCAAATGAATCAGGAGCTTCATTTGTAAGCATGAAATTAACTATAACACTGTTATTTACATTTATTTTACACTGAGAGTTTCCAGTTAGAATGGATAAAATAAAATGGAGAAAAAAATAAAACTCGTAGTGAAAAAGCCAGAATATCATTTACTTTCAGAACTACTGCAAAGCTTTGGAGATGGGCATCACGGTAACCGGATTCAAACATCACTGGAGAGTTACTTAGGTGAAGCTGCAAACATCAGAGGAGGAGAAGAGGGAACAGAAGAGGTGGATAATCCCACTAGGCCAAGCACAGGTCAGCTAAGGATGAAAGGAACTAGGGCTACCAGAAAGTGAAGGGACTATCGGCAGGGGAGGAAGAAGATTTGTCTCTATCAGCCATTTAGTGCAGGCAGAGCAGCAGCTGGCACACGGTTATGCCTGGTCAACACCCAGAATTAATCTGCAGCCTTGAATCAGAACACACCCTACAAATAAAGTTCTGGCCTTTCCTTCCTTGCATTGCACCAGCCACTCATGCTGAGGCACCTGAAGCAGCTTCAAGCATTAAGAAACACTCTTTTGGTAGGATGAAGGGAACTGCAACATTCACAGCTCCACCACCAAGCACCATTATGTCTCTCTCATTCAGAGACTTAAGTGGGTCTCTGTGTAGAAGTACTGATAAAACTTTTTTCAGAGTGATACACACACGCAGTTCTCTATACACAAAGAGCTGCTAAACCGAGTTCCTGAAGGCAAGTGCATTTGGAAGTCTGAATAAGAAGCCTTGTTGTTTACCTGGTCTTGCATAGGTATGCATTCCTGTAAACCCACTAGACCATAACAATAATACCATGACCCACAGCTCTTTACATTAAATGGTCAAAAACCCAGCGTGCTTTGAAGAGAGTGTGCAATACTGCAGCGATTATCTTCCCTTCCCCTGCCTGCAGTGAAGAAGAAGACTTGCCCTCCCATCACCACGGGGCAGTCCCTTCTCACCCCAGCCATGAACAGCCTGAAAAGAGCAATACAGCAAACACTGTGTAACACACGCAATGTATTCCCTTTTCACAGAATCATACCGCTCAGAGGAAAAGACACCAAAGAGAAAGCTGCAAGGTGTGGCATCCCAACCTTCCTGACTGTTAAGATACAAGAACCAGGGGACACCAAATAGAACTAGCAGTAGTCTACTTCAAAACCAACTCTTTCTTTCTTCCCCCCTCCTTAAAAAAGGTGGATCTTTACACAGCAAATGCACATTTGCTGGCGGATGCTGGGCACGCCACAGGTTTACAAGGATTTAAGCAAAGGCAGGAACGATCCATGGAAGAGAACCCCACTGAGGTTTCCCAAGCAGCTGGGACCACATCCAGCTCAGGAGTCCCAGGACCAAAAGGGCTGAAAGCCTGGGAAAGGGTAAGTGGCATTTCAATTATGATTTCCTCTTTTACTGTCCCCAGGTATCCACTTACGGCCATCGATCTGAACCAGTATGGCCTACATTCTACCTCTTGTTCCTTCTGGTGTCTTTCTACCTCGAGACAGAGGCAGGAAAGAATTGTTTGGCTTGATATCTACCAGATCATCTTGATAATGCCTTTTGCACTAGCAAATGAAGACAAGAAGTTATATTTCCACCTTTCCCCAGACTGTTAATCCAACCCCAGAATATTAAGTCAGTGCATCGATGTATATATTACCTTATTTATTTAGACCCACAACATGGTATGACTTAGAGACAAAGAATCAAGTCACAGAACCAAAAAAAAACAAACAAAAAAAAAAAAAGGGCATTATGAGATGCTAATCCCCTTCAGCAAACAGCAGATTGAAAAAAAAACCCACACAGTCCACTGTTGCTTTTTCTCCTTTTGTGATTTTAGTAGATCCTCTTTCTTCAGTTACAGAGAGCAGACACTGTTTTACAGAGCATCACAAAGACCAAACATTTTCAAGAACTGCTTCACCTGTAAATATATTCTCCATTGTATACAACATTAGTCAGCCATTAACAGCAACGGCTGCTGAAGAGCACTGTAGCACCCTGATGCAGATACACTACTGCTAATGAGCATAAACTGCACTTTGCACTGAACTGTATTGCTAGAAAGTATGGGAAACTAGAAGGAATTTCTCGCTCCTCTATATTTATCCCTATTTAAAATATCTAAATATGACCTGAAACTGCCTTTACTTCCCCCTTCTCTCCCCAAAATATGAGTTGGTTTCTAACAAAACTACTGCAGTGAAATTTCCCCATCTCAAAGTATAACACCACTCTAATAAAACAGGGACATAAAACCACATGTGTGGTTAATTTGTGACACAAAATAAAAGGCCAACTGAGTGGCAAGCCAGAACTGTCATTTGAAATTAGGGCATACGACAACCCTAATGTGATCTGAAATTCAGATTTGTATTAGGCCTCATTAAGCAGGTTAGAGAAATTCATACATCTTCTTATTTTTTATTGGGCCATTTTTTTTTTACCTAATAACCGTTACAGAACGATGTACATAAATACATAAATAAAAATACAGTATTTCTAAGTAATAAAATATCTTAATATTATATTTTTTCAAGTCCTATCTTCTCTCAGCTATGAAACTAGAAAAGGCAAGAGCCCTCACCGTTCATTAAAAAACCCAGACAACAAAACAATGATTAAAAAAATCTGGCATATGTACTGCATGTTGCTTCCAAAATAATTTCAAAGTAAGCAGTACCAAATATTCAGAGAATTAAGCAGCGAATTGCCAGTTGCCTTTTAGGTAAGGGTTATACTTAACATAGGACTGAAGTTTTTACAAATTGTAGTTAAAAGACAGATTTGCTTTTTTAAATGGAGGTTCTGTTTATCATTTCTAATCCTTGCCTCTTACAACACCTATGACTCCTTAGCTGGCTTAAGGACCTTGATACAACACAGCAATAAAACATGCCTAGCTATAAAGGCTTATGGTTTACTAGTAGTCCCTCATTAACTGAAATAATTCCATTTACTCATTAGTTCCTGAAGAGCTCCATTTACATGATTTGCCAGCATAGGTTTCACTGACTGGTTTATTCATTTACATGAAACTTCTGCTCTTTATATTTATATGGTAACTGTTAAAGTGTTACAGTCTAAAAATCACATTTCATTTTCTTTTTTAAATGTATTTATGTAGGCTTTTGTGGTTGGGATTATTATTTTTTTTGAGGAGTGGAGTGTTTGGTTTGGGTTTTGGGTTTTTTAAAATACACCTTTGGGAAAGTAACACATAGAGAAAAACTGTATTCACCAGGAGATTTAGTGCTGTGAGGCTTAAACCAAGCACCATCGTGCCAAGCGCCGTGTAATTCCGCTCCCAGCCATTTCTATCGCCAGCGCTCTTCGCTGAGCAAACAGGACAACTGTAAAACCTGCAGACATTTTCATTAAATACATATGGATAAAAACCAGCGTGCATGCTTTCATTTTTACAAAACACAGAAAAGACGTGATGCAACAAACAAACTGAGAGAATGGCATTGGGATCCTGAATACCCGATAGCACCGCAGCGAGCATAAACACTCTCCGACAGGAGTTTCAAGTATTAAAAACTGAGACAGTGAATCTATAGATAAAGCTACTGATAAAAGTGGAGCTGAGAAGGACGCTGACTGGTCCTAGCTTTGGTAACTTAAACAAATCACAGGCAAAAAGTTTGAATGGTTTCCCTTTTACAATGAAAACAGTCAGCTTAAATCTCTCTACATACACGGAGAGGCCAACTTTCAGGTATTAAACCTCTGCAAAACGCAATTGGTATCTAAAGTTTCAAGTACAGGATTTCAAAATAACCTTGTGAAAAATACTTGGTTTATAAAAGAATGTGACGACGTGCACCTGGGTATTCAGTAATCCAAAGCAAATAATGCTGGTTTTAAGAGGCATGATAGACAGGGTAGAAAATGGCTAACCAGTCATAAAAGGATGAAAAAGAGTATCAGCAAGGTACCTTATGTAGCTATGATGAACAAATTCCATCTGAATGTCTGTTGGGTTTAAGTTTTTAAAATATTTTCTACATGATCATGACTTGCAAGAATCCTCAAAAAAACCATCTTGAAGACAGACTGTCAGCCAACTTTTATTTTAACATAGTGATGCTCTGCTCTCAGATTTTTACACCTTTTCCTGCTTTCCCCAGGAAAGCAAATGTTCACATGCAGACATTATTCAACTGTTCTTTCTCAAATAAGGATCTTTAATCAGTGATATTTATTCCTTAATACTATAGTGGTCAAATTGTATTCAGAACACATTTGTGCGACACGCACACACTTCTGTGTTACAAAGCATGAGGAGAGGCTGAGAGAGCCTGGAGGAGAGAACGCTGGAGAAGATCTCACCTTTGTGCCTTAATCGAGGGTGTAATGGAAAGAGCCCGCTAAGAGGATGAGAAGCAACAGGCCAAACTGAGACACAGGACATTTAGGTTAAACGTTGCTGGCCCAGTGCAGGTGGCCAGACACTGGAGCAGGTTGCTGGGAGAGGTTGTGGTGTCTCTGTCTGAACACACTCAAAACCCAACCAGACAGAGTCCTGAGCCACCTGCTCTGGGTGGCCCTGCTTGAGCAGGGTCCAGAGGGACTCTGAACGCAGGAGGAACTGGTAGGACTCCTGAAGTTCCTTCCGGCCGCATATATTCCTTTATGACTTACATTTGAGTATCATTTATGTGCTGTAACTGCATGATCTGCTATCTTGTATTTTTTGAAGCTAAAGATTTTTAGTATTCCTCTTTTCTTTTTGGTACTCTTAAAGGCAGTCCTCAAGTGCAAGATCTAGAAGTGCATTAATGGAAGTTGCACACATACCTTTACAAATAATAAGGGGCTATGCACTCCTTTCCTGATCTGTGCTTGCGTTCTATCCAGTTAATAATACCATTATGAGGGTGGCAACCATCGCACTTGATTTGCAAAACAAGAGGGGAAAAAATAGGAGAAAGAGAAGCAGTTTAGGAAAAATAAATTAGTCTAACAAAGACCAATCAACCACCGGAACACGGAAGAGGGAATGAAGGCACACTTTTAATATGTGTTGATCCATTTCCATTAAATTTTAACAGAGGGCAGTCGTCTTGAAGATACTCAATTCCCCTGAGAAATACTCTCAGGTAGTAAAACATGAGACTTGAATTAGCATCACCTCTGAGAAGAGAATCCTGAAGCTCCTAGCTGTTGGCTAACTGACCAGCTGGCACGTGTCACCCCAGCCAACCGTGGCCAGGCAGAAGTGCTGCCGATGGCTACAAGGGGCAGGAGGAACCCAAGGAAGGTATTGTAGAAAGGTTCAAAGGATGGAGGAAAACACAAACTGGCATTACTGGAGGGAAAAAAGGACAAGGGAATATCATAGGGAACACGAGCAGAGAGGAACTGGTAATACTTCTGGTGGGAGGGTTGCTGAGGGGATCGCGGATGAAGGACAGAAATCTGCAGGCAGGGAAGCTTCATTAGTTCCACTAATCACAGAACAATTTGTTTACAGGAAAGTATTTTGGTTTGTTTGTTGTTTGCCTTACAAGGATGAACAGGTGTCTTAATAAATTCTGTGTGTGGAGTAACAGAGGAACAGCCAATACTGAGAGCACTCTGTTCAGGCTCAATTTATAAATGGAAAAGTGATTCTGCATTCAACAGGAAGGATAAAAACGGTATCCTGCTGTTCACAGTGGGAAGCAGAATTTAAATATCCTGTAATATAATTTGGTACATCACCACATGTCAGGCTTGACTTTCCTAATTTACACCAGTAAGTTCATACACAAGAATAAATCTTTTCAATTCAAGGCAGTAACTTCTGATTTACACCAGGGCAAGTGGAAGACCATGAGGCCCTTCTTATCTTAATAAAATATGTCATCTACTGTTACATTCATTAATGGCAGATGTAATCGTATGTTACTATTATATTACAAGATAACAGGTTTGACACTGGATTGGAAGGAGAAATATATTACTATTTGGTGTTAAGTCACTGACACTGTCATTCACAAAAATCAATTAATAGTTTGCAGTGTTCTCCAATTTCAGTCTCTTTTTAATTAAAAGAATAAATCAAATCTAGCAAGAAATCAGAACTATTCTCTTTGGGGAAAAAAGTTTTT
Source organism: Nycticryphes semicollaris (assembly GCA_013400055.1). Lineage (NCBI taxonomy): Eukaryota > Metazoa > Chordata > Aves > Charadriiformes > Rostratulidae > Nycticryphes > Nycticryphes semicollaris. Next base: position 242,326 of record VXBJ01002367.1, read on the forward strand.
AAAGGATGGCTTTAACATATATTATGTTCAATTTTAGATTATACAAGGTCACAACAAAGGTATCATTTCTTTCAGTACAGTTGCACCTTAAATAAACAGACGTGTTTTTCTCCTTCAGTTCCCAAGTTCTACCATGGTACATATGTTGTTTGGCCACAGACACATAGTTTGTAGAAGACAACACCAGTAAAGCACCTATCACCAACTAAACACCCCTTGCCTAAATGATTCTCATTACACTTTATAAAAAGTATTCCATTTTTAAACAAAGATATCCAATGTAAAGGTACTCAGACAACAGCTTTCGGCCCCATTCTTATTTTCAAGCTGAAGTGCCCTCTGCTGGCCCCACTGCTCACCCATACGGACAATTCTAGATGCCTTTGGTCACACATTATACTTTTTTTTAAACAAGAAACATCACTACCAGAGGGCATACAGACTCCTACAAAGACATAGAATTTGAAATTAATTGAAAATTATTTTCTGTTTTATGTCATGAGGATCTGCATTAGGGAAGATTATAAAGGGGGCTTAAACTTTGCACCAAGAATTGAAACTTCATTGGCTTTATTCAGATGCTGGAGTTGTGTGGAGAGATGACAGGCAGATGAATGAACCTGAAACAACAAAGCAGGTGGCCCAATGCCAAGGAACACCAAAGGATCAGGTAGCTTGAAACACAAAACAGACAATTAAATGTATAGGAACAGAGACTGCAGAAGAGATTCAGCATGGAGATTCTGGAAAAGAGAGCACACAAAATCCACCCGTGCAGTAAACTGTTAGGCAGCTACATCTTTCCCCTTCTCAGTATCTCAAATTGTATTGCTAAAGGCTTTATGCTGCTATTGGATGCTGCAGCATTCAGAATGAGAAAGACAGAAGGACTAAGCACAAAAACCCATGGAAAAATATGAAATTAAAACAGGTTTTGTAAGATAAATTATATCCTGGATCAGCGGAGAATGGAACAAAGAACACAACTGACCTCATTTCGGGTCCAAGATGCAACTAGGAGAAAAGGAAGTCAGAAATCATTTGAAAAGAAAAAATAATAATAAATAAAAAAATCAATAAGAAAGACTTTCCATTTGGCTAAATTAGATTTCTGCCCTGAACCTAACCAGGATGATAAAGTCAGATTTCTGCACATCTTGTCTCCAGTCTGGAGACGAGTAGGCCATCCTTTATTTCTCCTTCTGGACCTTCTCTAAATCTACAGATGCCTATATACTTGAGAGCTGCTTCCTTTGATTCCCTTGAGCTTTGCAGCAATTAAGTTCTTCAGAAGCTCAGCAGGGGTAACAGAAGACTTGTCTATCTTTGAGGAAAGAAGGCAGCTTCAGCCAAAGACTAGTAGATGCGCGAAGCAGCAATAAACTCCTGAGAGATACCTACCTGGACCTGAAAAAGAACAGATTACTCCCAAGCTATTCCACCTTTTCCTGCTCCTACCTTCCCATCTAGATCCTTCATGAAGAAGACATCACAGAGGAAATATGTTTTCTCTCCCTTAAATATTATGAAGCAAAAATGTGCATTTTTTTTTAAGGTCGGGTGTTTCTCTAGTAGAGATGAACAAGGGGACTGAGGCAGTAAGAAGGATCAGTAGTGCTAAGGAACTACAATTAAAACTTAAAATTGATCTCAGGCTGCCCCTATAAATCTTTAATTATTTTTACCATTAGCATTAGTTATATTTCTGTAATAAAATAACTATCATCCTTCAAAGGGCAGGTGGAGAAATCAGCTTTCACGCTTGCTGACTGAAAGACCTGATAAAGGATACCAACTATTAAGATGCATCCAGATCATTAAGTCTTTGTCTTCAAAGAATTTTCATCATTAGCCAGTTACATTTCAGGGAGTTTTTAGATGCATATTAAAAAACATTTTATTCTCTTCCTATTTAACATAAAACTAGAACTCAAGCAGTAGAAGAAGCTAAACTTTCATTGTTTTGTTAAATCTAAAGCACTTTCAGTATCAGTAGGATCAATCTTCTAGTGCATTACACGAACTTTAATGTCTTGAATTAAAGAGTAGGGGAGGAAAGGGGGAAGAATTATCAGCCTAAATCGGTTTAGCCAAACTACAGCCACTGCCATTCAACCAAGTGTCAATAGACATAAGCTTCCGGGAACAGAAATGTACTGTACCATCTCTGATGCTACTGTACGACAAAACCATTTTGTAAAACTTTAGTCCACTTCATGGCCATAAAGACAAGGTGAACTTATATCCACATACCAGAAGTCACCTTGAAATCATTAAAAGATGGAGAGGTACCATTCATTTTCCCACTCAATTTAGACATATGCGTAACAAATACTCATTTTACTTCTGCTTTTCTAGCAATAGGTGGCACTATCAAATACCACTTTCACAACTATCTATTGTGCACCATATCTTTCTAGATGGAACATCTGTAGGGGAACGCGACTAAAGTTATTTTCCTTTCTGTTGCCTCTAAACAGAACAGAAATTACATCTTGCAGTTGCTTAGTTTTCTATTTTAAACTGTAATAATGCCCAAACACATTTTTACAACAGTTGGAAACACAAGGGAAGTACATTACAGTTCTGAAGAGTATGCTACTTTGGACAAGTGGCAAGCAGATAAATATGCTACACGCTCCAGCAATCTGTATGACAACCTTAAGATAAAAATTTATAATCGCAGTTTTAAAGTAGGCATTCTTTCAGCTACCTTTTTTTGTGACCTGTTAAAGTAAATAATGTTACTATTTTTTTTTCTTCAATTTCCATATTTTCCCAGATTTGCAGATAATATGCACGGTTGGCAAATAACCACGTCCTCTTAGCTTGCAAAATAAGCACTTTGCTACTGTCTCTCCCTTGAACTTGTTGAGCACTTTTCACCTTCTTCCTTCCAAACTCACTGGTTTCATCCTCTGTGCGAGGTTCACTCCAGGTGCTGCTGTCTTTTCTTCTCCCACTGGTGGGCTGCAGGCTCTGCAGTCCTGAGTCCAGAAAGATGCTCAACAGCTGGAATACAGAGTCAGAACCCTGAGCTCAGTGTTTACGAGGCTGATCATGTACATAATATTGTTTTTGAGATTTGCCACTTCTCCAGTGTAATTTCTGAAGTCCCAACTCCAATATAACATGCTTCTCACCTAAGCTGTTTACATAAGGGATATATTTCATAGGAAAGAAAAGTGCACCAGACTGAATCTCTCTCGGATTTTAATTTCTTTTGTTTCCAAGTAAAACACACTGGAAGCCCAGAAACAACTTCTGTTTGTCTCAATGCAAGGAAAGAATTAAACGCCAAAGCTGTTTTCTGAAGTCTTTTGGCTATTATGGCAAAAAGCATTAAATCAGCCCGAAAATGACTACATGCCATTAGGCAACCTTCTACTCTTTCTCCAAAGACCAGCCACATCCCTGCAATTTCACAGCACTTTCTAATGCAAAGCGTGCCCAGAGTCCGTTGACAGTGCGCTGACACGACATGCTTCACTTGCCATTGTCCACTGTCCTTAGCCGTTCATTATCCTGACTGCTGCTCCTACACAATAATGATACACTTGGCCTCTGCCTGTGACTAACACATTTAGCTACAGGGCTTCTTTTAATTGAAACACATAGCGTAGACTTTCTGTTTTGGAGCAACAGCCAAACATTTAATAAAGAACTCACTTGCTTCCCTAACTGGTAGAAGGCAAAAGCCTGGATGTTTTTAAGTAGGGGACATGCAGCCCAAACCAAATGGGACCACCCTTGCCATACCAAACTTGGGGATACTCAATGTGAGCTAAGAAACACCGACTCCAAGTTCTGCTGTGCTGAAAGATGCCTTCTATCATGAACTCCCCCAACTATAAACATTTTCAATAATAATGAAATACACATTAAATGCCTGGAAAGTTTTCTCCCCTTTTTAATAAAAAAAAACACTTTATGATTTAGTCCAATATAACGACTTCATTTCTAAATAACCAGAATGGATTCTTTAACTGGAAGCTCTTTAATTTGGAGCTGAGCTTAGCCAAAAGCCAGCAATCAGCTCCTAACTACAGCAGATGTTTCTCCAGCTGAAGTCACTCACTCTAATTCTCTTACCCAGTGACAAGAGACCGGACATCTAAGACTCAGGAACCATCACGTTTAGGTTCTTCGTAATAAGGAATTGCTACTAGAGAAGTTGTCGGGCATGGAACCATCACACGTGCAAATGAGATGATAGTTTTGAATAACAAATGTTCCCCAAAAAAGGGTAGCAGATTTTGTTTTAAAGGCTTCATCAGAAAAAGTCTGAACTGCAGAAATACTCAGCTCTTTCAACTCCGGTTGAACAAAGGAAAGGAAACAGTCAAGACATCTCACTCCCTTGCTAACAGAACAGCAGCAGCCAATGTGCAAAGGGACACCACCCCCACCACCCCCAGTATCTGTGCAGAAAGTGTTAATTTTAATCAAGATTACGGTCAGAAATTAATAATTTTATCACATCAATTTTTGTTTCATGGAATTCTCAGCTACATCGCCTGTACATCAGCAATAAATTCTACCAATAAATACATTTACCATTAGAGTTCCAGCTTATGTTTTTACATCCCTGTCCTGTGTACCTTTAAATCACTTTGTAGCATATTCTAAGGCATTCTGGTTGCCCTGGCCCCAGACATACCTCAAGAAGTGGTATAGTGCCAGAAGTAAGATAACCTTGGCATAGGCATACAAACACAGGAAACCTACAAGAGAAGAATCCAGTCTGCGACTACCTAAAGGCCTCAGGTGACTGGTGGTCCATCTGTGAGTTGGCAATCCTCATCTGCAGCAGGTGGAACTCACCAACAACCAGGAGGTAACACCCATCTCAACGCCAGAACAGACCCATTCTGACCCACAAAGAGAAGAAGGTTGGTCTTCATCTGCAGAAGACTTGTGTGCCAAGCAGCAAAGCCTGGGGTAGAGCAACTTTGGCTCCAGCTCCCTCCAAGAGCTCTTGAGCCTGGACATTTCAAATTCAGCAGCCATCACAGCCAACATGGTAGAATATGGCTCAGGCTTGCTTGACTAGCATTTGTAACTACTGATTGCTTTGCATTGTTGTCTGATAGATTGCCTACTAGCTGCACAAAAACGCAGGCTTGTTGGAAGTCTGGAAATTTCCCTGGTGTCTCAGTCTCTCAGACAGTTCCCATCACAGTGACGACCCCCAGTCTCCTAACAGCAGCAGCCACCAACACCATGGTTCTACCCCACCAACACATGGTGCTGTACATGGTGCCCTGAGTCAAAAGGGAGAAAGTGAGGTCTCAGAGTAGCGTACCCCCACTTCTTATAAGCAACACAGTAAGTTAAGACTGAAAAGGCAGGTTTCTGCTGTGCAGGAGAAGAACTGTTACAGGAGATACCAACAGGTGTGCTCTAGGGAATTTTTCAGTTGTCATCTTGATTTATATATAAGATGAGCGTGTACAGCATTACACGTCCTGAATTAATACATTTGTTTACATGTAAATCACGGAGGTTTAGCTGCAAAGGGCAGTAAAAGTTGCATTGATCATAGCTGCAAAGCCAGCTAATCCAGATACCTCCTTCTCGAAAACCCATAAACTAAAAAGACATACATTATCCTCATTGAGCAATTAAAATGAAATTTTATTTATAACGTTTGGGTTATTCCAATCTGTTTTAAAACCCAACAAGAGTAGACTGCATAAGCAATAGTCTTTTAGAGGACTTTTGAAAATAAGCTACTAGTAAATCTTCCCTGAATGTGGAACAATATTAAATTTCAGCTCTGCCTCTAGCATAATTAAGTACCCACAACAGCATAAAACCTTCATTAAATTATGGTGTTCAGAGTGAAATGTAAATTTGTCTTTGGATATGAGGTTGATATTTCAGCCCCTTCACAGCCTGAATATCATTAGGGCGGGGGTAGGGGGGGGAGCCACAGAGTAAGGAAAACAGAGCTACTGAGCACTCCTTTTCTCTGGGTACTGCATAATCTGTACAGATAATGATGAAATGCCCACGTCTTTGCCACTTCTCCCCAAAGGAAGAAAATAAAATAACACCAAAAAAAGCTAAAATTATACTTTTTACCTTCTTCCTTGCTAGAAACAATAATTACTTTATTACTTCTTATGACATTCACATGGAAGTTGGGTTTATTTTTCCATCAACAGCCCTCTTCATGGGAAACAAAAACAAACCAAAGCAAGCTCTTTGCAAAACAATAAAGGGACACAAAGGCTCCATTATGCACTCAAAGTCTATAGCACTTTGGTCACCGTTCGCAAGAGCATGGACCAGCTGCTGAGAGAGAAGTACAACACTGGCTGGGAATAATTTCTATGACCTCCTCAATCCTTCTACCAGGCAAGGACATCAGCTGCTCCATGAAGAGCCTCCTCCTCACGTTCACGGTTCCCTCAGAGAGCCTCAGCTCTGCAGCCCTCTCCCCCTGTCCAGCAGAGATCAGACTGATGGGTGTATTTATCTAAGGCGGGATGGTCACCCTGGCCAGCATGTGCCTGTGCCTGAAGGCATCCCTCCATCCACTCCTGCACCAGGCCATTCCTCCCCCTACAGCAAGACGTGCTGTGCTGAACCACAGTGACCAGCTTCCTCTGTCTCGTGGACACGGTTGGGACCTGCTTAAGTCTTTAGAAATCCATGAGTTTGACACCACCTACAGCTGCAGGAAATCTGAAACATAATGTCTGTGGAATGATCAAACAAGATTAATTCCTTTTTGGTGCTGGGAAGTGAAAACTAACCTTCAAGATCAAGCCGGTTTTCTCTTGATCTATACCTTAAATAGATTAATAACAAGGACACTGGATCGAGTTTATAGCAACATTTCCTTATTCTTGTATTACATTCAAAAAGCTTTCATTTGAATATATACCTCCTGACCAGTAGGAAAACTGCAGTAAGTAGCTGACATTCAAGTTTGGGAGTTTTTGGAAGGTCAAGTATGGAACCAACCAAAAAACAATACCATACTAACCATATACTTGGGAGCAGAGGAGAAAATAAATAAACAATAAAAAAAGAGAGAAAACCTTGTACAATGTCACTTCCTTCCCCATTTCTTCTCCTCTTTCAAGCACTTGCAAATTAATTGAAATATGACGTACCTGAGTATGAGTTATCATTATTGCGGGTTTTTTTTTCAAAATGTTAGGATTGAAGAAAATGCATCTGGAACATACATAATTCAGTACATTCTTCATACAACAAACCACTGTCCCTTTAAATATTTCTGTGTCTATGTATATTTTATAGAAAACACTTTCATAAAAGTAGTAACAATATCCTGAATATTGTTACTGATGTGGGGTACTAAAACGCTTCAGAAAGCCTAATGTATATTACTGTAGAACAATTACTGTCACTTTAAGAAATTCAAAATTCCATATATCATCAGAGCTTAGAAAGATAAGAATATCTATGACTCTACCTTATCACTTCAGCTACTTAAAATGTAAGTTAGAACACAATTAGGTTGTTTTCTAGTTTGTCTACATAGCAAATCATGTTTGAAGCCTCAAAACATGAGTTACAGAAATCAGCATTTTAGAATATAAATCTTCATCTCCTGAAATCTAGAAAGTGTTTACAGTAAAAACAAGCTTGTACTATTAAGTTGGAATCATAATTACTTTTCTGTATTTATCTCCCAGTGTTACTACAGCCAAATAAGAAAAAAAGCAAACATCCAAGCACTCTTTTACAGACATTCTCTTTATAATGAGAACAACAATAAAAGTCATTAGATGGTACACAGCTAAAGGAAAAAGCTTTTCCTTTAGGTCAAACATATCAGTACTAGCTTGTAATAATCAAACCAGAAAGATTATTCATTTAAAATCCTTTAATTCTTGATATCCTTTGTTCTAATCCTCAAGTCATTGTTGAAGGCCACTTTAATGTTTGTGTTATACTGTTTAAATTTTGGTGTCAAGATGTTTTTTCCCCCACTACTAAATCGCTCATGTTTCTCTTCTGTAATTTCTGTCATTTTAGAAGCCCTTAATTTAATTAAAATCTTGTAAAACTAAGCAGGTTTGACTTAATTTTCTATACGCAAAGGAAGAGAAGGACGTTACTCTGATATTTTGTTTGAACAGCTCATTTCAAAATTTATTATAGGTTACTATCATACCGAGAATAATAAAGATATATTTTTAATTACTTTTGCTCTCAAGACCAGGCTAATACATATTCCATCAATATTATGATCCCCTTGGATGGAGAGAAGCTAAATGCTAACCCAAACAGATTTTAAAGCTATAATTACTTGGTAAACAAGGGAATCGTCCTAAATAATTACACATAGAGCTCATATTAAATTAAACAAAAAGAAATTCTTAAGATCCTCTGTATCGTATTTTTCTCTTTGGCTCCCGTCTGCTGCAGCGTCATTGAGCACATCATTATCCGAGTGACACTGCTCTCCAAACAGGTTTCCCCACAACACAGGCAGACTGTACAGCGCTGCTGTGCTGCTTTCCTTCTCTCTCCTGTGATCAAGCAGTGGTGAAGATACAATGCTGCTTCACCGTATTAAACAGCAAAATGTTGCTTTGGCCATGCAGCACCCAACTAAAAAGCAACAAACCGAGAGGTTGCCTGGGCAAGGTCATGCAGAAAGCTTATTTCTAATCTGCTTTAAAATTATTATTCGGGCTTTTTGTTATGATGTCTGTAGAAAGGCTCTTTGGCTGAATGATAAGCACTGCTATCTGTAACACTAAAAAAAAAACCAACCAAAAAAAATACTGCCACCTCTGCAAAAGTTAGCATTTCAGTATTAGCAACGAAGCATCTCCTTAAAAGACCATGCCAGAATAGAGCACCACATACACAATACAACAAAGTTTCAAAGAAAGATACAGGCTGTAAAGAATATTGATTTCACTAGAACACTTAGGTTTTCTCTTCTGAGCCTTTCTCCCCAACCCCAGAACACACCAATAGTGAGCTCTCCTAAATCTGTGGGTATTCCTGTTCAAGGTCTCCACACGTCAAGAGCCATGAAATCACCTGGTAACATCACAGTTCTTCAGAGGCAGCATTTATTACCTTCCTTTGGCAAGAATTCACCAAGTTTCCAGAAAAGCAAAGCGTCCATTTGTTCCGAACACACAGGAATGTTCATGATTAAAGGCTGCGCTTTTTGGACCTGACCCAAAACTTCCCAAGGTAGTTAAGGGTTTGTCCGACAAGTTGACTGGACTCAAGACTAAAGCAGCAACATTACCTGGGAATTGGGGCTGAGAAAAGTATCAGCACTGCAGGTGGTTCCACGGGGCAGTACAGGAGAATCATACTCATCCCAACACTTTATTACAGGGCAAGAAATGGTAACAATGCTTTTTAAGCTGCTCCAAAATTATACAGTTGTAGAATGACGTTACAATTTTGTATTCTGAAGCAGATTTTTAATCTTTAATTAGACTAGAGAAGAGCAAAGATGAATCACACCTTATTAAAAAAATAAATTAAAAAAGTCAAACCTTGCTATTAAGCTTCTTTTGCATGCTTAGCACACAGAACATTTTGTACCAAAAAAAAGAAAACAAACCAGAAGTAGACTTTGATTTAATCCATTAAGTAGCTCTAAAGCACTTGGGTCTATGTTAAAGAAATTTGAAATCCTTATTTTAAATGAATTTGCTTATCTGGCCCAACAGCACCTCCAGTCTCCTGTCTCCTACAGTCTCGGGACCAAATGTTACCACAGGCCCTGACTCAGCCAACGTAGCACACGAGGCCAGATCTCTTCTCCAGTAGTTAACCATCTTTGGTAATTATTCCTGCAGTTACAAAGCTGCATAACCTCTCCTTTCAGTGTCAGCCCAAGGTGAAACACACCTAATGCCAGCTCTGCTCCTCTCTCCCTTCTCTGACACATCTCCTGCTCAACGTGGCACCAACCTCCCAAAGGGCAAATCCAGCAAAGTCACTGGGAAGCTCTTGATTTACCTCTAACCAATGGGCATTTGATCAAAATAAAGATTTGTATCTTATCCCAAATTTAGCTCACCACAGATAGGGACTCATAGCAACAACTACTGACAATAGTGCCTTTTGTCCAAATGGCCTTTCCTCTCTCATAATGTCAAAACCTGGCATTCTGGAAGGAGCTGGCTGCTCCCAACTTAGTGGGAGATGCAGCTGAAACTGTCTTAAAGCAGTAAGACCATGACCTGAGAAGAACACGCAACTGCCAACCACGTACTGCTTCAAGGAAAAGCCAAATTAATAACCTCCATTTATGAAGCAGTTAAGGCTTCCATAGACTGCCTAAAATCTCTGTTTAAGCCTGAAGAAAAGCAGCAGTGAGAAACTAAAAGCGTTTTTCCTTCTGAAAATCTCACAATGTGGCCTTCTATCTGACAACAGAAAGGACAAGCTGACCAAACTAGTGAAGCACAGTCCATCCGGACGAGTAAGGGGAAAAGGGAGAAAGCTATTTCCAGAATAATTCATCCCAGAATCCTCTAAGGGATCACAGCCAAATACAGGAAAGCACTAGTTGAGAGGTGTAAAGCCACATGCTCCATCTAGTGCAACAAGAACCTTGATTGAGAAGCTGCAGCAAGGGGTTAGACCCAATGACCTCCCAAGGTCCCTTCCGAACTAAACTATTCTATCACTTTATAGACTAAAATCTGAAGTATTTAAATCTAGAAACGTGATGAAAAAGTGTGTTACCAGACAGGTTTCAAATGAAAATTCAGCCTGACAAATGGGCAAATATTTCCAAAAAAAAAAAAAAAA
>VXBJ01002367.1:253126-294205 GCA_013400055.1 Nycticryphes semicollaris
AAAAAGAATTCACGACAGTGAGAAAAAGGGCAAGATTTTTCCTTTATGCAAAAATACTCAACTGCACAGAGACAGATAAGAAACAAGTAATTCTGCTGTTAAAAAAAGCTGTTGGCTGTGGCAGATCACAAGCTGCACATGAATCAACAATATCATGCTGTTCCTCACTCTCTAAATATATATTATGTTTATATTTATATAGAGCTGTATAAACAAGAAAACAGACTCTGAAATAATCCTTCCAACTCTGCTCAGTTGCAGTTCCACACATGGTTTGTGGCACTGCACTTCAAGAATGAGGAAAGCCAGATGAGGTCCAGAAGACTGCCACAGGGATAACCGGAGAAAACATGACCTACATAAAACCAGAATGAAAAAAAAAATAAAATTAAATCTAAAGATTTAGATTCTAAAGAGGAGTTGACACGGTAGAGGAAGGGGACGCGACAAGACAACACACTTTCAACTGTATATAAAGCAAAAGTAAAAAGGAAAGGAAGAGTGTTATTTATATTCATGTAGTTTTTAAGTTAGGAACAGTAAGAAATCCAACTGCAGAAACCAAAGTAAAGGTTGAGATTACAAAATACTTGTTACCGCTACAGAAAGACTCGGTGGGTGGGATAGAGGTTTCATAGATTCACCATCACTGGAGACCTTTAAAAATGGCTTAGCCAAATACCTGATAAGAATGACATTAAGGAGACTGCATCCTGTCCTCAGGCAAGAAACGAACCAGAGTCCCTCTCAGAGTCATCTCCAGTCCTATTTTTACATGATCCTATCATTTCTGCTTGGCTGGAGGTTGCAATGTTATCTAACATTATATGACTCTGTCATAACTGCAAACATTATTTGGTTTTGCTTGCAACTCACTGCCCTTAAAATCCTTACTTCCAACAGCGGGTCTTGTGCCTCTGATGTCATTCAAGCATGCCCTGAATCCCAATAAACCAGTGGCAGTCCTCATGCAGAGAGAGGGTTGCAGGTAAAGTCCAAGGCAAAGCCCACTGAAGCCACATCCTCAAACTCAACAGAACGGTGCTGGCTGGTAAAATACCAGCATTGTGCGGTTTTGGATCAGCAAATGTGATCTGTGCAGTAGCCAAACGCCCATGTACAGCGTAAGAGTTTTATACTATCTCAAAGAGCTGCATGGGCGTGCACGTGGCAGGGAGTTGGAAGGTTAATCACACATCTCAGAACCACCTAGAAACAAGACTTTTTAATAGTCTTTATAAAAGTGGGTTTTTTTTAAAAAAAGTGCAAGTATCCTCTTTTTGTTTCCAATTCTTGCACTGGTTTGCATTAAAATGGTGGGTCTTTTGATTTGGACAAGATTAATCTGAGACCAAAGTGGTTCAGGTGGAGGCACGTCTAGTTAAGGATTCAGTCTGTTCCAAAAGCATCAGATTGGAGGTCTGGTATTTTACAGAAATCATATTAGTCCATTATGAAGTCCTTAGGTTAAAAGAAGTAACTGTATCCCTAAGATCTACATATTGTTTCTCACTGACAGTAATTTAGCTTTAGTCAGTAGAAAAACGTATGATTTCTTCATTCTTTTCAAAACCATTATAACTTTTAACTCAATGGAAGTAATTCAAAGATCTGAGTTACCTTCCCCCTGGCCCCCAGCCTTGCTGCTGGAACAGAGGAACATGAAGGCAGCTGTGCACTAGCAGAGAGCTCTGTTCTATTCAACATTCAACCACGTATTTCTGCAACAGTAACAGCATTGGGTGTGAATCACTGTTTTGTTTGTTTCTGCTTTCTATCTGATTTTCAAGTAGTCAGGAGTGAAATACCCCTCTTGGTCTTTCACGCATTATGTGATCTCTGAAATGAGGGACAAGCCACCGGCTGGGAGTGCAGCCTGGAACACGTGCCACAGCGGGACAGCTCGTCTGTGCAAGCTTTCTTCATCTGGGGTCTCTGCGTGTAAAATAAACAACTTCCTCTTTCTCTCTCTTTTTACTCACTCTCTTTGTTTCCTTTTCAGATGTCGAGGTGTCCTTGACCTTCAAACCCCTCATCTGGGCGTGCACTTATACAAATTTCTCAGACTACACTCCAAAGACCTCCATGCTGCCACGTCAGACACAAGCACTCCAGGCAAGATTTACTTTATGCTCTTTACTGGAATACCATGAAAAGCCTCTTCTAAAAGACATCGTTCCCAGTGTCCTATTCCCAAGATTTTCTCTCTTTTCTTGCCCTAATCCACATGAAAGAACATTCTCCTTGTCCTTGGCATCTCCCACCTACTTCTACATCTTAACCATAGAGTCAGTGCTTTGCTGCTACCAACTTTTATGTCCCAAGTTCCCCCTACCTTAAAGAAAATCTCCAATGTTTTTACGAGCCTGGGTTAATATTAGCAGGCCTCACATCATGTGAGTACCAAGTGAGTCAGCATAATCATCGTATGCCTGAGCCTGACTCCAGAGAAAAGATCTTATTCAACAAGAGCACAAAATTCCTACTTGGCTCTGCTTTTTCAGACTGTATTACCATCTCACACTAGGCAACTCCAATTTTCCTGAGGGAATGTATTTTTTTTTCCTGTTCCTCTGAACATAATATGACTCTCATCATGTATTTGTCATCTCACTCTTATGGTTTCCAATACTTTTTTGTGTATCCGTGCATTCTACAGAAAACAATTACTGTACACTTCGCTTAAAGGCCACTAAGGCAATGACCTCTGCAATATTCCTCCTGTGGTTTTCAGCAGCAGGACACCCTCATTCTGCTAATGGTCTTGCAATACATGGGCACCATTTTGTTTTCAACAGCAGCTCAATTCATCACTTTAATTGCAGTTTACTTATGGCAAAGACTAAAATTAACTCATGAGAAAACTAGAGCACATCTCTCCCTGTGATGCCACTCCCTCCTTCCACAAACACCACTGCCACAGATACTCTCTGAAGAGCTGCTATGTAACTAAGCCTTATTTTGCAAGGTGATTTCAAAGAACACTGCAATTTAACTTAAAAAGGAAATGAAAATTTTGGCAGGGCAAGAAAATGAAAAAATTCAGGCCACACTTCAAAAAAACCCCACAACAAAACAAAACAGGGAGAAAGTTGAATCCAACAGCCTTTATTTTTGCTTTGTTCAATGACTACAAAAAAAATTCAAGTCTGAGATGAGATCATTTTATCTTTGTATCTAAAAATATAACTCCTACTTCAATCAAAACCTCTTTATACTGGATGAAATGGTAACATAAGTGTTAGGAGCTTAAAGGAAGACGGAACATATGTACTTAAACTCCCTGTAAAATTTCTAAAGAATATTTCCTGTAGCTACATCCACGTCTGAATCATTCCCGAAATACTTCACTGCCTGTAACCTCTTAGCAAAGGCACTTAAGTGGCTGCTTTTTGTTAGAGGACACAAACGCCCCCCAATACTAGGAATTACCGAGCCTGAAGGACACTGGGAAAAGTAACTGGGAACAGAGGGGAAAGCACAAGGAACGCCTCTCCCTGCTTTTCAGAAGGTATTTCTACTTTTACAAAGACAGTAAGCGCTGCTGAGGTTGTGACTTACTTGTCTGGGACTTGTCAGTCCTTCAGCAGCGCTGCCGAATCCCAAGTGCTGTGAAGGCTCCGTGGAGGGACTGATGGACAGAAAGTGCCAGCTAAAGATAAAATACTGAAACAGCAGGGACTCTGGAGCATATCTATCTGCTACTGCAAAACACGTTAGAAAAGAGTGGAAGGAGCCTCCACGTTTCCATTACTGCCACAACAGAATTTCAGGCCCTGTGAACATGAACCAATTCCTTAAGAACATGAACACCTCAGCACAGCACTGTGTCACCCTACTTATAAGTTCACAGGTGATTAGTATAAGCCTGACAACAGGTGTTCAGGTTTCAACTCTAAATCTGGTCTTAAAACACTTTGAAATAAATATTCTTCCTTTCCATGTCTTGAAAAAAAAAAAAAGTTTCCTCCCCCTATGCCAAAAATAAGCTTCATTCTTAGGTCAAAATGTCTTCTTATCACAAGTCACAAAAGCAGTATGAAAACCATATCTCATTCTGGAAAGCCTTGAATTTGTATACATATTTTGCCTCAAACTTAAAAGGAAAAACAAACAAACAAAAATCCCCAACACGCTAGACTAGCATGTTCCTGTGCCAGAAAAATTGACAAGTTAATTTGCCTAAATTTAGTACGTAGGAAGAAACACATTTTAGTGGATCCCAAAAATACAGCTTCAACCTAAAATTAACAGGAAAAGCAATTTCCCATAAAAAGTACAGCAGCTTCTCCAGAGAAGCCTGTCAAACAATTTTGCAACTCAGTATTTTTGTAGAGCCAGTTCAAGGCCAAGGGGCAACCCTGGCTCATACAGCCTGACCTCCTCCTGCGCATCCCCCTGCTGGGACCTTCCATGCGATCACTTCTGGTTTGAGCCCAATAATCCACGTTAAACTATGGCACAACCCAACATCGTGATGTAGAGATTCAGAGAGATGGAAAATTCAGCATTGCCTTTGGTACTCGAGCCTAACGCTCAGAGATCAGTCCATTACTCACTACTTCTCTGTCTACACGTGTAAGGATTGTTTGGGCCCTTGCTTGTATTTTGCAGAATTTTTTGGTTTATGAGTCCTGAAGTTTCTTACTCTTCTATTTCTTACTAGCTTCACTAAATATGACTTTACTTCTCTGCTGCAAAACTTAGCATCTGACTACATCAGAATACATTATGTTTGAATGCAGGCAGGATCAGTATAGATAATTCTGTATTACTCCCTGCCCTTATTATTTACTGCTTTGGTCATCACAGAATCTCACGGATTGGAAGGGACCTTGAAAGATCATCTAGTCCATTCCCCCTGCCAGAGCAGGAACACCTACAGCAGGTCACACAGGAACACATCCAGGCAGGTTTGGAATACCTCCAGAGGAGACTCCACAACTTCTCTGGGCAGCCCATTCCAGTGTTCCATCACCCTCACTGTGAAGCAGTTTTTCCTCATAATTAAGTGGAACCTCCTGTGTTCCAGCTTGCACCCATTGCCCCTTGTCCTATCACTGCCTGTCACTGAGAAGAGCCTGGCTCCATCTTCCTGACACTCACCCCTTACGTATTTATAAACATTCATGTGGTCACCCCTCAGTCTCCTCTTCTCCAA
This sequence comes from Nycticryphes semicollaris, assembly GCA_013400055.1. Classification (NCBI taxonomy): domain Eukaryota; kingdom Metazoa; phylum Chordata; class Aves; order Charadriiformes; family Rostratulidae; genus Nycticryphes; species Nycticryphes semicollaris. The sequence goes on from VXBJ01002367.1 coordinate 258,288, forward strand.
GCTAAAGAGACCCAGCTCCCTCAGTCTTTCCTCATGTGGGAGATGCTCCACTCCCTTAATCAATCTTTGTGACTCTGGCCTAGACTCTCTCAAGCAGCTCCCTGTAATCTTTGTGTCCTTTGCAAATTTTATCACAGTTCCATGTACTTGAGATCAATGATGAAACTGTTAAACGCTGTAAAGCATAGCGCTGATCCCTATGGAGCTGCATTCTATTATTATGACTAATTTTTTAGGTTTGTCAGTTGGCCACTTGTTAATCCTTTTAACTTGTGCTTCGCTGATACAGGGCAGTGCTATTTTTCTAACTGGAATGTCACACAAAGCAAAGAACTGTCTGTCTAAAAGGGCTGCTACAGCTACACCTTGGCCTGTACCAGCCAAACCTTTCGACTTCTTTAAATACTGAAATAGAGCCCTCTCAAGCTTCTTTTCCTTCAAGATTCATCAAGTTATGCGTACTAAGAACTACATCCCCATTGCTTGTTTCCATGTCTTCTGAAAGATTCCCAATATCCTTCCCCAGGCTGATGTCTGGATGTTTAATCTGTCATTCCAAGTCTCTCCATGTCTTGTCCCCAGAGAAAAACACGTTTCTGAAGAGAAAAAGACATGGAAAGATTTGGAATAGTAAGGGACTGAATATCTGACTGTACCATGTTCTCTCCTGAACAGAAACAGACATGGTAAGAACAGGTCATGGTGCAAGTGCTGATGTGTTATCAGACTTCACGGGTTTTTTTATAAAGTCTTAGGATATTAGGATACAGAAAAACGTCTTTCAAATTTATGTCCACTGTAGACAAAACACATTCCCTTTCCCGTTATAACAAAACTTTTTAAACCCTGTAACAGAGGCATCTATAGGATTTTAGCATCTTTAGTTTAGTCTTTTGAAAGGAGACTGTGGTAATTCAGCAATACATTCAGTAAGAAACTGAATGCTCCTCACTTTTCTGAACTTCATATATCAAGTAACACCCAAATACTGCCCTTTACAGTGATGAGAAATGAGTGACTGGAAAAGTATACTATTGTACTCTATTACTGCTGCAAGAGTCCCAGTGAAGAGAACTGCCAAAGCAAACACCTGACGTTGTGCTAAAGTCAACAAGTTGATCAGAGAAGAGCCATAAATTGAGGACTCTGCTTTTGAGTACTGACTGTCCAAAGGGTCGTGCATATGCCCACACTCCAGCAACAGTGTTCAAGTCACATTCCACCTAAAAAAACCCGAGACATACCAACCCATATAGCCCTACTCCTAACCTTAGGAAGTAGCCAAGGTCAGCGGCAGTGATCCTGAGGGTAGCCCTTGGCCATTGGCACCCTCAATACACAATCTGACTGCTTTGTGACACAGCTAAGGCTGTCGTCTTTCCACCTCTCCCAGGAAAACGACACACATGAACAGCACAAAGAGTTCTCTGTGAGAACATTACTAACTATGAAAAGAAAAATATACCATGAAGATATCCATATGCAATTAATCTGGTTTATTCTAGTAGTTACAAACCAGTTTCCATTACCCAGCACTACTGAGTTTTTAAACAAAGCCCCCAAAACAGGCCATCCCTCTTAACTCTGCATTGCACCTTCCTCCCCTATAATCAATGCCAGAGTAGGCTGCGACTCAAGGGGAGTGAAGGGAGCAGACTGAGCTCTGTGTAATTACCCATTTGATCCTATTAAGACACCAAATTCTAAAATTACAAGGCTGAGGCCGGCGCATTGGTACTCTGCCATAGACATAGGTACTCAAGCAACTGCAGCCTGAAAAGCTACTTAGAGTTAGTAGTTCAACTCCTCTAAAACAGATACCTATGACTTAAGCATTACAATAACAGAACTGTTACGCACAACTTCATCGCTTTTAACAAGGTTAATGCAGAGAAGAGCACAAAGTAAAATTCTAGGAATGTAAAATGTCCAAATATATGTATTTTTTATTTCATTAATGAGCACATTAATACACATGTATTAATTTGACAGGAATATATAAAATATGAACATGAATTAAACCTACTTCTGAGGACATTCAAGAACTTGATTTATCATCAGTGAATATCTGAAATCTCTACGTAGTAATTTATAATGAAAATTATAACAGCATAGCCCATGTTAAACCACTGAAGGTCAGAGAAAAATATTCAACACCACAGAAGTGTATGATCAAGTGTAATAACAGAATTTGACACGCTGTTCACAGAATTAGTAAAATTAGTAACATACTTAATTGTCAGTACCTAAGAAATCTGGGCATTTACCACAACTCATCAGTAAAAAACTTCATTCTAAAAAAGTACCACGGCTTTCACAAACATCTCTAGCAATCATTTTATCATTTATATTATTTGCTTCTTGGCTACCTCATTGATAGAGGCCAACCATCTCCTATTAACAGAAAGTACAGAGTTATTAATCCTAAATAGTTTATATTTACTTTTAAAGCATTTATTTTTTGCTAACTTGAATATATTTGTGCAAATACAGTGGTAGATTTAGGATAAAAGATAAGTAGTTTAGTGTCATCTAAGAGCCAGAAAGCATTTAATATCAGGTCTCCAAAATTTGGCTGAGTTCCATCGTCCTCCCCAAAGGACGGCCAGCTCTCCCGTGAGGGGGAAAAAAGAGCTTGCTCTTCAACAAAGGACTTTCAAAGAAGTAAAACAAGAGGGAAAATAGGAGAGATGAAGGCATTCTATTGCCACCAGTTACAAGTTTTATTAAGAATAACACCTCCGCAGCTGGAGAAACACACAAAGATAAAGCAATGAGGTAGCTAAGATTTACATTAAAGCCAGAGCTCCTCAAACATCTCATTCTTCTATAGATTTTACAATGTAATGTCTTCAGAAATACTCCCCACTAGTTACTGCCTGTAATGGAAGTGAAGAATGACCAACAAAGAAATTTTATTTTTTTTTAGATTAAAAAAAAATATCAAACTTGCTTGACAACTACAACTACCAATCAGTGTTCCTGATACCCACAACTACCAGACCATCCAGCAGGAGCTCAGAAGCTGATACCCCAGCTCTGCTGTCTACATACCATTGAGCAGCTAAAGCCCCTTGGAGTCAGTCTGAAAGAAAAGCACTTTGATGGGGAACAAGGGATGACTGAGTCAGTCACTGAAGCACAGAAGAGGCTAATCTTGATTCTAACTGTAATTAAGCACCTTTTATTTTTCCCCACAAGAAGAAATAGTAAAAAATTACAGTAGTATGAGGTGAATCAAATATGAACTTCAAATTACATTTTTTTGCTTCATTTGGAGATCACCTCATTCCCTACCAGGAAAATGGAATTTTGAAAGCAAGTAGGAAACATTTTTAATTATGAAACAATTACTTCCTATTAACTGCAGAAATAACATTAAAAATCCCAGTTTTCCTCCAAAAATACTATCCAAACTAACTCAGGCATCTGAATGAAGGTAGGAAGAGTACAAATACCCTTTTGTCTTATGAACTGTCCTAGAAGCACCTTTTGTTTCAGTGGTGAGAATTAAGTTCCATGGGTTTATGGTGTACAGCGTTAATAATCGACTGGTAAGGATTTCTGTCAATGTTGCTGGACTGTCCAATTAAGAGTTTTGGGCATACACAAAGATGTCAGCAGCATGAAATGAGGCAGAAGTACCGAATTTTAAATCCACCCACATAGCAAGGCTTTTTATCACGAGCCATCTCAGAAACCAGGAGCAACAGCGTAGGGTACCACACCATCAGCTGGCAAACCCGCTGCTCGCAGTGTTAACCTGACTTTTTAGAAAGCACACAGGAGGAGCAAGGACATAACACCATCCAGCTGGTATGGTAAAGGTCTATTCTTCTCCTGAATTTAACAAAAATGACAGTTGAGAAAATGTTTGAAAACGTCTACTACAGCTATACCTGCTTCAACAAGGTTACACACATGTACGCAGACTGTCTGATATTAAAAGCTTCCTGCTAGTTGACTTCAATCGACTTCCAGTATTTTGTATTTCCAATGTGTTCATCCCTACTCATCTCATGAAGGAATGTGAATAGTGCCAGGGAATCTGTGATATTACTGAATGCAACATGATGCTACTTATGTTTATTAACAGCTTGCAGAAAGTGTGTCGAAATCGAAAATGGGAGCTTCTATTTTCATGGCTTACTGCAGTGGGCTAACTTAAGTAGCTTTATATTTATACAACTTTGTATATACTGTTACAATGCTGCTTGAGCAAAGAAAGGATTTCTTTAAAATAAGCATTAAAGGCCAAATAAGGTGTAAAATAAAGCAACATTAAAATATGAACTTCTTAGTTTAGTAGAAAGATTAAAAGAGAAAAAGACCAATTATCACCAGAATTTAAATTCAAGTAAGTAAACATCAGCTAATATGGATCACTGTCGACTTTGAGTGAAAAAATACCCAAATAGTCTAGTATGATACTATGCTACATATACAGCCTTTGCAAAAACAAGGAAATCATACAGTTAAGGAGGTGAGGAGTACTTGGTGGAATTTAAAAGCTTTGATCTGACAACTAGGTTTGAATTCTAGAAAGTGCAACAGGATTTATGACCCATATAAGACTTCAGCTCTCTTTGTAGCAAGAATAATATTCCTTTATTAATGAAAAAGCAGCACGGTACAGTTGACAAGCATAAAATTATGCAGAAAAGTATCACCGAGAATGCTAAAAGAGAGATAAAAAAAAAAGCTTTGTGTATTACCTTGAAGAAGTCCACCATGCAGCACAACACAGTCTGTAAATGACTTCCAGCCCTGACTTATCTCAGAATCTGTCCTTTTCTCATTGTGGATGGTTTTTCATTTGTCTGGAACCAGGAATGCAGGAAATAACCTCACCAGTGTTTGCCTACAGTTGAGCGTAGCTATTACTAACTTCAAAAATCCAGTATCAGTTCCTTTGGAGCACCACAATACAACATTCTCCTCAAAGAAATAATAGAAACTAATCCTCAAGGAGCTCGATACTGCCAGGCCACTGCTCTCCACCCCTTACCCCCACCCCAGCCAGCAGTCACAGACAAGGGGGTTATCTGGAGCAGCACAAGTCAGTCAGCTTTAGCTCTAGCTGTACCAGCCTAGAGCATTTGGGAGCAGCCACCTCAGAGAGTAGCTGTAACCCCAAACCCAAGGAAGGCAGCACACACCCAGTCCTATCAAAACTAAGAAAGTCAAGTGGGACTGATTGTCAAATCCTTGACAGTTTTCCATCTCAAGCTTGTATTTCCACAGTGAGATTTTTCACAATGTTTATTTAATATTCCACCAAGCACAGATGGATCTGAGATGACCAGAAGCACATTCCCAACACCATTTTATTCACCAGATCTGCTAATCAATCACCAAATAAAAAGCCTTTTTCTCTGAACAAGACTCAGACTTTCCACAGCTAACCCACGCTGCAGCCTATCCTTTTAGTCACTGAGCTGGCTAGATGTTCTACAAAGCATGGGATCTTGAAAAGATGGGCCTCCACATGGAAACCAGAGGGGGGCTGCTCTCTGGTATCTGTGTGCCCTTGGAGCCTGTTCCCACCCACCCTGAACCCCCAAAGCCAGCAGGGCAGGGCTAAGAGCCACATCAAGTGTCACTGGCAAGACACTTACAAATAGCAGCGCTGGGTCAGCAAATAAGCCGAGAGCATATGGATTTCAGGGGCACTTCAGTGGGATGCACTGATCTTACAGGGGTAAACCAAGCATCTGACTGTGGTTTAATAAAAATTGGAAAGTGAATACAGAATTTTAGCCTGACTCTATGTTGAAAGTTTATTCAATAAAAATGTCCTTAAAATATTAATGTATTCATATTTTTTGGTTGGTTGGCATTTTTTAGTTTGGGGTTTTGGTTGGTTTGTTTTTGCTTTTAAACTAATTCAGACCTCTAAATCGAAAATTAATGATTAGGGCACATGTACATTTGAAATACTCTCTGGAGCACCAAGCACAAACCCCTAGATGAAACACAGTCGTCCCTATCTTCAACAGGTAGTGTAATAGATAGTAGTTCATTTATTGAAGCAAATATTGTTTAACATAACAATAATACTGTACATTAATGTTACTCTTCATTTTATTTAACGGTTTATGATGTATAAGCTAGACGAGCTTGGGATAAAAATGGAGAAATTATTACAAAGAGAGAAGAGAGTAAAGCAATTTCTTACTAGTTCATTTTATCTTCTGATTTTTGCTGTGCCTGGCAGATGATGGGGTTTTACTTCCTCACATCAGAAAATCCTCTTACAGGAATTTCCCAACTGCCTCCATAATTTCTCCTTAATATTTCCCACATTGCCCACCTAAAAGTTAAAATAGGAAAAATTTAAACATGTGGTCTCTCTGTCCTAGGCAACTTCCATTCTGTTACAGCCTTACAGCAGAGACCAGTGAGGAAGACCTGGAGAGCGGTGGAATGGAAGGGAGCGATGCTTTCACTAGTGAGGTAGAAAAGATCAAGATCTGCCTCATCTTTTCAAAGATGCTTTTCACCATCTGTGCTCCTGACAGTTTTATGCTGGGCCAACAAATGGCCCCTTTTGAAACATAAAATTAATTTGCACTGTGTTGATGGAATAGACTGAAAAACAGACACTTCTTACAAAACCATCATCGTATTCTTTTCCTATAATAAATCAGTATAGAAGGTTGTCACAGAAGTGAAACATCAAGCACTTATAAAACACATGTAGACTACCACATAGGGACACAAGCCTGGATAAAGCATTGGGGGTTTTCTGCCAGAGAAGTAATTCTTTAAAAAATGGAAGATATTTGCACCTACATTCACAGAGAGAAATACAGACGTATCACTTCAGTGGACGTGAGAAAATCGTGTCATTTGCCACATCTCTGGGCTAAAAGATAATCTTTCAGCCTCAAAAAAGCAAACTTAAATTCTATCTACAACTATCCTGAATGTTTATCTACTTTGCAGCCCACAGCATTTTATTTTTTTTTTTAGAAAAGGTATTTTGCCATGTACATATTGTTTCATTTTGCAGTATTCTAATAATGATAATTGTAATACTTTCCTTTTTCAGTAAGTATCGAATCAACTTCCCCTTGCTGTGTCACGCCCCATCGTTGGTTTATGGCCTGCACAACCCAGTAGGACAACTGTACTAAATCCTTACAGAAGAAAAATTGAAAACAAAACAAATATATTTCCAAACACTGTACTGTTCTTTTTGTTTTTATGCACAGACCTAAGCTTAGAGCAGTCTGCCTCTCTAGCAGGGAGAGAGATTATCACTTAAATGGCCACAGGAGATACTATTCCAGTTCTAGTCAGGTGGTTAGTGATGTTAGCAGCTCCTTCAGAACAAAGAAAATTCAGGTGTCGACTTTGGCAAGCTTTAAAACAAAAGTTTTTACATTTAAATCTTAGTATAAAGTTTATAGATTTGATTCAGTGTTTATTAATGGAACTGACTATGCTTCAGCTCTCAGCTAAATCACATTAAAAGGTGGATGAGATGACACAATTACGCTCATGTTACAGAAAATCAAGCATTTTTGTCCAAGGAATGAATAGCTATATTTTAATTTATCCATCAGATATAGGAAATATTTAGGTGAGAGTGAACTAAAGAGTATGCAATTGGAAGGAAAACAAGTTCAAGGATAAAATGTTACATTTCTCTAACGTATGATTGTGTAGCACTATCTTCCACTAGTTCTATGTCATTAACACCATCTCTTTTTCATCAGAATATGAATTTTTATGATGAAAGTCTTTATGTAACACTAATCTTTCTATTATGACCTGAGGGAATATACTGTAATAATATTAAAAATCTTCATTTATTTCTTCATTCAATGATTCGAAGACAATGTCCTGGTTTAAACAGAATTAAATGACTAAAAAAATTACACATACAGGCATTACACCTTTTAACTTCCCCTATACAGACCAACAACACCTCTGTTACTGGAGGAAGCTAATAACCTCCACACAACACACTATCACAGTACTGGAATCATTTACCTGTTATCCTGAGGTCACAGCAAAGATGCTGTGCCATGGAGCAATAAGTTGGTGGGAACCCCAGCACCAAGAGCATGGCTCTTTCTAAAGGCTGCAGAGCTTGTGAAAGACTCCAGAGGCAATAGAAGAACTCTTGTACTAGAAACATTAGCTCACGGATCTGGAATCAGGCTAAAAATCTGATAAATAACAGCAACCACAGCAAGGACACATTTTCAAGCCTGTAAGCACACTCTTCCCTTCCAATGCAATGTAAAAACAATCCAGAAGCACACAGACAGATTACTCCACTTCCAGGGTGAAGGCAAAACCCATGGCTGCTGTTTAAGGACCTTTGGAGAATTAAAGGGATAAAGACAACGAATCCCCCTTCCAATTCTTGATAAAATGGGAGGGAGCAGGGGGATGACTATGCACCCCCCTTGTTCTTTCCCTCGCTATGCATTAACCTGGTTCTCATCGAGGATCAATTAACCCCACCTGTCACTTCTGGTGTAGCCTTTAGAGTCTGATATGCCCCAACGGCACTGTAAATTAGCAAGTCAATTTGGCCCTCAAAAGATAGGTATTTGTAAGGGTGAAAAGACTTTAAGGATTTTAAGTCATACTTTCCATTGGCTAATCGTTACTCACAGCCTGAACTGATGGTGAACTCCTTGACACTAATGAGCCTACATCTATTCCTCTAACTCAAAATTACTTTGCTCTATGAGCTACTTTTATTAGACCAATGACCGTAATGAATTTTTGACAGTGGACAGCTATTCAGCACAAATCAACTCCAGCAATCCCTCCATCAAGTGTAACAGCATTGTGTTAGAGGCAGCAATTGATGGCGACTGTAAAGCCATGCCTCCCAGGCAAGCTGCTTTCTTCTCAGGCACAATTTGAGTAACCAGAAGGCAAACAAACCCCCCCCCACGTTGGTTATGGATAGCCAGGTCTATCTGTTACCAACAAAGGAGGAAATAATTAAAAAAAACCCAATGATTTTTCAGTGAAAGTCACAAGATTACATTATAAAGCAGATTATAATTAAATGACACAAAAAGGTAAATAATAAAAGCAACCCTGAACTACCTAAAGATATTAACAGTCCCAACTCAAATTTACTGTAAGTAAAAATGCATATGGAAGTCCAACTGTTGGTTTTTCCCCAGAAGCACTGAACTGATTTGGCAGCTGGCTACAGAGGATCTATTTCTCCTTCTGTGCACAGCTTTTAACAGTAGCAATACTCACATGAACAAAATGGAGAGACTGGAGGAAAACATTCTGTGCTTATAGATAGCCAGGCAGGACCTGAGAAAGCTGCTTAACTCTGTCATCACTGACAAAACACTGAAGGGGATGTTTTCTCTAGGTTATGTTGGTCAAGTGACCACAAATGAGGTGGTAACACCTTGTTTCTGATAGTTTCAAGTAGGTTTTAAGCACTGAAGTTTACATACTCATTATGTTTGATATACCTAACAGCAAATGCAGTAACAAACATGCACAGGAAAAAAAACCAAGCTGTGTGTCTTGTGGTACGTGAAACATGGTGTGCATTATCCCCTAACTTCCAAAAGGAAAATAAAAAGCCTCTCTAGATTCACCCACAGCTTTCCATCTCAAAATAAAGCTATCTCCTTCTCATCTTAATAATTTTAGACTCCCCTTTACACCCCAGCTGCAAAGCACAGGATGGTGATGGCACTTCAAGGTACATACACAAACTCAGAAACAGAACACTGGGTGAAACTTACAGGTCGGGTTTATCAAAAATACCTCATGAAAAATCATTTCCTCTTCCTCTGAAAGCTCATAAGCATTGTCAGATCTTTTCTAAATTCAAATTACAGTGCTGATCTGGATATTTATTTACGTATACATACATATTGCATATTAGATGTGCAGATGCTGAAATATGTTTGTGTAAAATGCAACCTATAAACCCCAGAGACAAAAATACTGCTGCTGACACTGGACAGAGTCTAAAACAGCTGGAATATTGAACTCCACAATTTACTTCCAGAGCATTTCATAAGATGTCTGAATTTAAAAAGTCATGGTTACCAAATAGGCAGCTGACAGTTATTTCTTGTGTAATGTGTTTCAGAAATAACCTAACACGATCACAGTATCTCCAAACCTTACATTCTCATTAAGAAGTGAGCAGGTGGGTTTCAGAGTACATGAAAGCATCATGCTCCTAGTAGAGGTAACCTTTTTTGTCCTCATTAGGATGAGTGATGACAGCAGTGAAAAAATGAAGCATTTTCTCTTTTCTTCTTTCCTTTTCCCAGTATAGCAACAATAACCAGCAGAGAGGATTCTTTGCAGCAGATGAATAGATCCACACTGGTTTCATGGATTAGTTTATTAGACAAGAAGTATCCCAGGTATTTCTATCTTGTGTATGACTCAGGATGGCACAAAAAGAAAATGCTGCTTGCTATTGCAGCATTTGATCCAAAATTCTTCTTTCATCTTGTTCATATAACTTCGCATTCTGTCTTTCCTTCTATCATTCTTTCCAACATCCTGCAGGATGCAAACCGAACAGCACACCACCAGTAGGGCAATGACTGTAAGATTAATAGAACACACCAACAATCGTATGGCAAAAGACAGCAAGCAAAGTTAGGAAAAAACATCCTGGTGTAAAATCAGCTGGACATTTAATTCAAAGTGAAATTTTAAGGAAATCAAGAAAACCTGGTAATTAAACCAAAAATCACTAGAATTTATAGTAAAGAGTTTTAACCTTTCCCATGACAACTCATCAGTAGTAAATATACTTACAAGCACACACAAATGTGCTCTCCTAATATTTCTGTCTTTCTATGCTCATCATTACATAGAGCTTCACTAATGCTCCTACCTTCCCAGAGAATGCAGGAATTGGAAGGTGTGTTGGGCCCTGTTGGGCCATGGAGTTTACTGGGTCGTTCTGTTCTGTTAGAAAAGATTCGAGACTATTATCTAAAAGTCAGCATAAGGAGAAAGGAAAATAACTCCATACTGTTTCACAGGTTAAAAAACCAAAAGCCACACTTCCTAATCTCACTTCGAATTATTCCAAACACTCTGCAGAATTCTTCTGCCTGCTCTTCAGCCCTCATATCAATGGCAAGAAAGACAGAATTTGCATGTGTCTTTTCATGAACCACAGAGCCACAAGTCTCTGGCTGGGAGCAACAACAGATGCGAGGACAGGGAGAGCTTTTAGAACTTCTCGGTGTCACAAGCCAGGGGTAGTCATGGCCCATTCTCTGTGGCCTAGGGGAGGAACATCAAGGGGTACCCCAGTTTGTTCCAGCTACGGACACAGCAAGGGTGAGAAGAGGGAAGAGTAGAGAGGAGGTGATTCAGGCTCACAAATCTTCCATTTAACAGCAGAGATGAACAGCCCATTGCATTTCCATTCATCATTATTTAATTCAATCTTCCATCTACCAGTTTTTCTGCAAGCAGTAGGCTGAAGGGTGGTGCAAGAACATACGTGCTGCTGCAAAACTTGCAGAAATGAAGGATACTCAAAATCAGAACAGAGGAGTACAACTGCATCTAATATGTAAAGTTAAAGTTTTGTTTAGAAATGGTTCTGGTTCAAAAGATTCATGAATAATATTTCACCATCAAGAGCTCAAAAGGAAAGAAACCTCAGCTCTCTCCAACATGAGGGTAACAAGAGGTCTAAGATATGCCCAAAAGACTGAAGCTGTAGGTGGTGCCACAGTAAGAGAGAACCAAAATGATTCAGGGCCTTGAAAAAAAATACACTTGCCATTAAATACTCTGCAGCATATCATAAGCAAGAAAAGAAAAAAAAAAGTTGATATATTTTCTTAAGTCTTTTAATGCTGAAATACAGTTACTGTTCAAAAATTCTCATAAGATTTATTTTAGTTTGGAAAAACAGACATATTTCATTTTCAATTAAAATGAAAAGCTTTCATTTTGTTTACAAGCAGCAGTGACAAAAGCAAATATTTGCAAAATAATTGTGCATAAGAAAACTAAATAGGTGCTAGCATTAATTCTTACTAATACAAAATGCTAAGCAGATTGCCCAAAATTAATTTAAAAATATTAATTACATTCAGTCACAGGACCATAAAATTAAGCAGCTGAATGTATCAACACTTGAAAAATACACTTGAACACACTCCCTAGTGAGCAGCAGTCTAAGCCAGCAGATTCTGTAAAATTCAAACACCAACACCTCTACCCACGGAGTTTCAATGATAGCCCTTAGTTCCCAGTTCAGGGAGTTAACAGCTACAACATTGCTTTCCTCAATCCACGGGCAGTTCCAGCACTTCTCCTGTAGCTCGGGTATTGATGAATATGAGAATAAAACACCTGGCAGAGACAGTTTCATAGCTCTTGTTCAGAAACATGCAGGAGGTTTTGCAATTTCATTTTTATGATGCAGCTACTGCTTCAGAAAGTCACGGGGTTGGACTCAGATTTTTCCTTGAGAGAAGCAGAGAGCATGAGGAAGAGAGAGAACAGCGTATCTGTCTTTTCTAGCCCTCACCTATCGGCACAAGGCTTTGAAGGAGAGGGTGAAGACATAACAGTAGTTTTGCATCCTCAAAGATTTTGACTTGAAGTAGGAAAGGCCATTGTGCTTCTCTTGAACCATCACGTTTCTCGAACGCCTACCTGCCTGAAGTGGCTGTAAAAGTTGAACTCCCATCTTTAAAGACAGCACAAGATATGTCCAAGGGTGTGGTACGGTAGAAATAACGCAGCACACTCTCTTTTGATGGGAGAGGTAAAATTCCTTATGAAGTACTGCTTCTGAACTTGCCTGCCATCCACCTTCACCCATTTCCACCCTTTCATCTACTTTTGGCCAAATAGGTCAATCTTCTATCCCAATAAATAGGAGTACCTCATACATTATGCAGTTAGTGGAATGTAGGGCTTAACTAATATCATTTCAGGTCTTGATAAACCCAATCAATTCTCGATAACTTTCCTTTTCTATTTACCACATTATTCAAAGTTCAAAACATCGAAGCTGAAGCTTCAAGTTCAAGGTTGCAGCCCATCTTTAATCTCCCAGTAATATTACAGGAGAGTGGTTCTGGAACACTATAGTCCTTTAATTATGAAAAAATTAGTAATGATTAGCATGGCCATATTTTACAAATAAGACTGTGCTCTTACTTCAGCAAGCACAGACAGTGTTCTTGTAAAATTTGGTTTGCTAAATCCACTGAAGTGGAGGGACTCGATAATTCCCTTTTAAACCTGCTTTTACAATTTCCCAGCTGTCTAGTTGTCTACATTTGTCATGACAGACAAAGTTAAATTAAAAATTCTAAACCATCACCCTAGGGCAAAGCTTGATGGAAAAGTGTAGAGCAATACTCTTTAAAACCAGTAACAAAATATATCTCAACACTATAGAGAAAACACACTGTAATTTTTCTGTGTGCATTTACTACCCTGGCCCTTGTTAATAGATGCAATTTTCATGAAATCTAATCACAAAGCACAACTCAAATGGGTGTCTCTCACTATTCTTTTTTTTTGAATAGTCTAATTCACTTGGTCACAGCAATGGAATCTCGTATTCACGAAGGGATGTGTTTAGGCACAGAGGTTAGATGTCACATCTGTGATTGATAATGTTTGTTTTGTGCTCTGCTTCTCAATAACTCTTCACTTTAAGCAGCATTTTGCTTCTGAACAGGAGTGGGTGTAAGGACACTCAGCATAATGGAATGGGCCAGGTTTAATTCCCTTAATCACTTGGTCAGGGCAACAGAATTAACTGTCCACATCTGTTCCCTCCGAGCACACACGCTTAGCTCTCCCTCTTATGCAACCAAGGAGTGCAGGGTCACGACGCCACATCTAGCCTGCCGTTCCCCCCAAAACTGAATCCACAGAAAGAACCCACAGTCTGACTGGGGATCAACACAGACTGAGTTTGGATCACAAAATACTTGTGATGAGGCAAAACCAGCCTCAAGAGCAACTTTTTCTATAATATGCCATATGTGGCCAAAGGGAAAAGCAGAGCTCGTGGTGCCACTTGTAAACAGCCAGGCAAACACACTAAAACCCTGACACAAAATGGTTGCTTATTGAAGGTGATCTTCATAGACCACGGAAAATGGAGTGTAAATGCACTCATCGCTAAGATGACCTGTTCAAACAGGTTCACAATAACCAATTTAGCCACAAAGCTAAAGATGATGTTCAACATCAGTCATAGTGACAGAGAGCGCTGGTTAGGGGCTTAACAAAGTCTAAGAAGAGTTAGATTCCAAAGAAAATTTGAAAAGGTATCATTTAAAATCGCAACTAATTTAGACCCACTGGTTTGTGCTTCTGGCTCACCTATGAAACCCTATGTTTCTGTACATTTGCAAGCAAGATGATGGAGGTCAAGTGCTCCAAGCCCCTGGTGTCCACAAAATGGTGATTATCGCGGTGCTCAGTCTCAATCTGGAGCCAGCAATGAGGCACCTACACTCACCCGCTTTCGACATTTGTATCAACTATGCTTTTTTAAGGACAAATAATAAATTCAGAAAAAGAATCCAACAGGATTCATGCTGGGAAACAAACAGCAAATCACCAGAAGGGGTAGGGAAGAGTCACCAACCACCAGGTAAGTACAGGGAACAAAACACAGAGTAACAGACAGGGATCTTCAACAAGAAAGTGACAAACCCTATCAATTTATATGAACAGCTGTACTATTTTCTGCTATAAGGAATAAACTAGTTTTAGAGAGAAAGAAAACAACTTTCTCCTTTAAGGTTAAGAACTTCACTCCAGGACTGTCAGCAAATGCTGTATTTCACCAAGAAGTTGTTCTCTGCAACAGGAATCTTAAGACATGCCAGGTGCAAAAGAAGAGAGGGCCAGGAAAACCTACAGGTCAGCTGACAATAGGAAGGTGAGGGAGAATTTCCTGAGTTTATTTCATTAAAATGAGTTCAAGAATCTTTTTCCTCACTGACATCCTTTGCAGCAACATTTGTGTTGTTTCATTTGGACGCTGCAACTATTTTGAGTTGGCATTTTGTCCTTTGCCTGACCTGAGCTAAGGGCGCTTTCAAGACAGCAGGTTAAACACAAAATAATCCCCTCTCAAGTCTGTGGGAGTCTATGAAACGAGGCAGGAGGTAAGACACCTCTTAACTCCCTAGTACATGATATTCCACAGGGTAATCCATGAATCCGGAGGCTGACAGTGCCTGTGCAGGAGCCCTGTGGATCCTGGGGAGAGGAGAGCAGCCAGCACAGTCCAGAGCGCAGGGTGAAGCACCACGGCACGGGGGCATCAGGCAAAGCAGGAGGGAGCACATCTGAGCCCTGGAGTCCCTCAGGAGTCTGTCACATTGGCGCTGAAACCTCATCCTGTCATGGTCACTGCTACCAGTCTCCACATACGCAGAACCCAAGGCAACAGCACTTCAAACCTGTCTGTGGACCTCTGATTTTATCACTTCGGTAAATAATAAAGAAGTGCAAATGAGGATGATAATATTGCTTGTTTTACATGCAGAAGGTCAGAGAGCATGAATTAGTTACTCTCCTGTGTAGGCTACTGCTGCTTCTCTGAAGGGGAGGAACAGACTCCAAAGGACACTATTTCCTCTCTTTGAGTTAAGGAGAGACACGTGGTGCTGTGCTTCTGCCTCGCCTCGTCCGTGAACCCACTGACAGCCAAGGAACGCGTAGGAGAAAATAATCGACTACTGTCTGGAGATAAGCAACATATTACTTCTCCAGGGAGCAAGTGGGAGGACCAGGACACAACAGCTGTTTTCAGTCACATCGCTTCTGCCTTGGACTGCTCCCACTACATACACTGCCTTACTAGGGCTGGAGAGGAAGAGCCCATATTTATAAATACCCAGAGATAAATAGATATGTCTGCGTGCAGCTGGTTGTAATGCAAGAGCAAGGAGAAAATATCCTTCCCACACGTATTAATGCAAAAGTAAAGAGAAAATATCCTTCCTACATATATTTATTTTAAAGTGTGTGTGCTAGCATATTTTTATTTTAGAAAACTGGTTACTTCATCATTGGATTGTGTCCTTACCTCATTTAGCAATTTGGGAAAAAAGAAAAAATTCAAATGTAACTCACAGGACAAACAAGTATTTATTTGAATTTTTAAGCAGCCTGGCAATTTCTCTTCTCCATTTCTTACTATAACACAAAGCATGTTAAACAGAAAAATGTGTTATGAATGCAAATCCTCCAGAAGTGAGAGTGCACGGAAAGAGAAATAAGCTATTGAGCAAAGTCTAAAGTAATTTTTTCTAGCAGCACAAATGAAAAGTAATGTTTCCGAGAAGTAAACATACCTGCAAACCAGGTTTAGGTAATAAGTCAAATCCTCTGACCTGTGTATTTTGGTAAATTGATCTTGAATTCATGCAGTGAACATTTCAAGACAGCACTTGGAAGAACAATTTTTCCATATTGTGATGTGTGATGCATTTAATAGCATTCAGTCATCACATAATTACGCGCACTGTATACAGCAACCATTTAACAATGTAGCTAAGCCAATTTAGGACAATATGCTCAGCCACTAAGCTATTACAGCTTAGAATGACATTCTTATCCACTTTAAAGTTCAACTTACCATTAATTGTTTAACACTAATAGAGTTCTGAATAAATGAAGTAAACAAATTGGAATGCTATAGTTAATTGTAATTAATGTTGCTGTGTGTAGAATCCTACTTTCATGAAGAATAAGATGGCAAAGAAGATAGCTTTGCATTTTGCTAATGAAGTTTGAACCCTTTTGCTGCAAAACAACTACTTACCACTACCATCGTCATCAAAATAAAACACGGTCTCACAAAAATTAACAAAGAACCTACATTTCATGGAAAAAATACTCCTCTCTATCATTATGGAGTTCATAGCAAGGGCATCTGCACTGTTAGCCTTTCCACATATGTATGTATAGACACATGCACAAATATATGTAAATTAAAGGCAACATTTCTTCTCAAGAACCCTGATTTATAGGATTTCTAACTGCAATTTAATGTCTTCTTTTCCCAAGTTTGTGTTCTAATTCTTTCTCTCAAGTTTCTATATTCAACTCAGTCTGGGAGGGAAAAACAAACCAAAACAAAACAGCCCACAACAAAACCAAATCAAAGCCCAATAATACAAAGGATTTTCATCTTTATCTATCTGCCTGTATCTGTTGGTTATATAATCACAGCTGTAATCTCCAGTAAACGCAGACGCAATCAGGCAGCACAATACTGCTGGGGAAGATCTCGCAAAGCTGTGATGGGCTGTAGAATCTAAACTGACTGTTAAAGCTTCAAAAAGTTTCCATCAAATGACCAGATGGGGATGCAATCCTTTAAATCTTCTGCAACAATAAGTGTAGCGAGACCACGAAGCTTGAGCTTCTTGATCATCAGTCTCATAAATATTGGGAAGGAAATACAAAAGAGAACCTTTTTTCTCTTATGTTTCTCCAAAATTATGCATACAAAACTGTACCAAAGCACACCCTCCTTGGTCAAATAATGAGTACTTGTATGTTTTCTGTTTTGTGAATCATTTTTAGATTTACTTTGCCATAATTAAACGGCAAAGTTTCCTTCTATATAGCAAGAGCATATGCATTTGTTTTCCGAAAACAATTGAATTGTTTGTTGAAATCTGCAGCTCAAGAAACATTTTTGAGGTTTTAAAAAAACGTATTTCCCCATATAATATGAAAACTACAGTCTAGACAGGTGGTTTTACCTAATTTTCAAAATTTTAACTGAACAGATTTAAAGCTGAACTGTTCCTCCCAAGTTACATCAGAAGTTTGGAGAAGTGCCCTGAGTGTGCAAGAAAATGCAACCTCGAATAGAAGGGCAAGTGCTACCCATCCTCTACTTTGTTTCTCTGCGCTATTCAAGAGCTGGAGAGAATGAAGTGTTACCATTAAAGAGAGAAATAAAATGTTATTGTAGATAATAAAGTAGCTTGAAAACACCAAGGCATTTATAGTGTATGAATTCAAGTCACATAAACAAAGATATCTTCCAATTAATTGCGAACTCGATGGACAGTCAGAAGTGGCACATCCCATATGGAGGGTTACTAATGGATCTCCACAAATACAGGCTGTAAAAGAGAAGGCTTTAACGTAGCATTCCAGTTCCTAGATATCCACAGGATGCAAGTTGCCAAGAAGGGGTCCAGACGCAGCCTCACTTCTTTTTAACCAACAGACTGGTTACAAGTGCAACACGCTAATATGCCGGTAACACTGCTTGCAAAAAACCTGAGACTAATGACTGCAGAAAAAAGTAGAGAACTTAGAAGATGGGAGAAGACTCAGCCTCTATGGTTCCCAGAAAAAGCACAGGGAAGTCTGAATTTGTAGTGGTTTACTTAATACTGGATTTAATTCATTTTCCTTGAGCAAAGCAGAGCTATTTTCCATATATTTAGATGTAACACCAGGTGTTGAACACCACTTGCTAAGCTTTCTAAAGACTCTACATTAGGCTGCTCATTTCTATTCAGCAGGACAAGAATCAAAGCTGACTTAAAAATCCAATATAGCTATCATAGCTTCTTCTTTTCTTTTTTTTTTTTATAAGTATTATGAAATAGTCTCTTTGAGAATATATTTTCTGTGAACTGTGAAAGAATGAAAGAAATCCATAGTACTTGCAGTCTGAATCACATGCAGAATTCACGTTTCTTGTAACTTTTTGTTCCTGAACTTCATCACCTTTAACCAAGGTAATAAACCACCCACCTTTGATGACCAAGCTCCTCTGTGCTTATTATGCAAATTTTAGATGATACTTGCAAGTGGCCAGGATAAAGAAATGGCTCATTTTCTTCAGATCTATCAAAACAGTTGGTTGCAGGTGAGATGAGATTTTGAAGTCCATTTATGGTATATGCTACACATACTTGGAGAGACAGAAGTCATGGCTAACAGGAAGCTTGCATTTTTGGTTGTGGAAGGGGATCAGAGTACAACTACCTGGACATCAATATTTCACTTCATAAATTGATTCATTTCACTTCATTTCATAAGAAAATGCAATAAACAAAATGCCCACTCCCGAAGAACATGGCAAAGAGAATAATGGAACAAATCTTCCTTCACCATTCCATACAGCTTGGAAGAGCCCAGAATTCAAAATGCCAGTAGATTGCTATTCAAGTGTGAAAGTTGGTAAACAAACTGTTCTGGAAAGACCTGTGACCACAGACTTTGGAGTTCATCCACAATACTTTAAACATCTAATTTGGAGATGCACAAGCATATCCACCCCTATCTCATCATCACGAGTACTTTTTTCTGCACTGGCTGCTATCACAGACAAGGTACTCACACCTAGGCAGATAGATATGTCTGAAGCAGAAAGGCCATCGCGTTTTCTCATGTTCTGTCAGCTTGTCACAGATTACAAAATGAAAAATCTGTTTGCAGGTATTAAGCATCCGCTCCTTAATTTCTCATACAGGGTACCACACCAATAGAACGATGACGGACAGCGCTACTGCATCAAGTGAGAGGAGAAAACAGCTCAGCCCAGTAACAAATGTAAGAATTCCTACCCTTCTGAATCAGCATAATTCTTTCAGTTAGCACCTCACATCAGAGACTTGTTAGAGGGCTAGACGCCCAGCTGCTGCATGGCAGCCACTTCTCTTACGATGGGCATGTCATATGAAGGCAACAGAATCCAAAAGAAAGTGACTCCTGCTGTCAGACAGAAGCAGGACCCGAGCAGTTCTGCCAATACCAGTGGCCTGGCTCATGCTGCACCAGCAAAAGGTGGCGAGGACACCGTGCTATCCAACTGGTTTTGACACACCTTGATCACTAGAAATCCATGTGAGGTGCTTGGACACGAGTTCCGTTTTCTGCATCAGAGAGAAGAAAAATCACAGAGATTAGGACCATAACCAGTTCAGAGCCAGAGGACCATTAACCCTGCACTCTGCCCTGCATTCCGGTTATCCTGCGTGGCCACAAGGATTGCAGCTACAAATCTATAACCCTCAGTGCAGCAGCTGAACAATACACGAGTTTCCTTCTTAACATCTTACTTCAGGAAGTTCCATAAGCACCGCACTGAACACATTAACAACACAACAGCTATTCCTTCTCAAACGAGGTGCTAGATAACTTCATTACATTTTTCCCACAACATAATCAAGGATTTAACAGTCATTGCGTACAAATTATCACTACACTGAAGATGTGTGAGAAACCTGTTAGGATAGGTTTTGCCCCAAAAGTGCATATTGTGAAAGTGTAACAGAGAAGCAAATTAAAGCTAGAAATGTTTTAGAAAATGAGAAAATAAATTAATAAAGCTTTAAGAGCTGAGTTTGGGTTTTGGTTTTTTTTTTAGTTCTCTGACATAGTACATTTCTTTAAGACCCAGAGGCTGCATGTATTTATTTGCCTAGTTTTGAGGTACATTTATTTCCACAGTAGTTCTAACCTGCTTTATTTTTAATTTTGAAAAATTGAATATTAAAACAATACTCTGCATGTGTAGTACAATCAAGTACTATATTGTACTTTGTACCATACTATATTTTGGTCTGAAATTTTGAAATAATACATAATCCCTGTCTCCGGTATACCAAATGGAAAAGAAGGTTTTTTTACATTAGTCATTAGATGCCTTTTAGTATCTGATGAAAATTCAGGGGTTTTAAAAATGGCAGCATCTGTATTCCTTTCCTATTTTCACATACAGATCGTGCACTGGGAAACAGTATTTTGGTGTTCCTATTTAGATCGGAATTGTTTAATAATAATTCTATAGTTAAATAGCTCCTCTTAACAAGAATTTGTTTCCGACTTTCTTTTCCATCTTCATAGAACCAGGAATCAGAAATTGAACTTTGCACACTTACTTTTTTGAAGGAAATCCTGTATATACGTGCATATCCCTCAAAAAGTTAAACAAATTTATCTCAACAAAATAACAGCCTACATGGTATTGTGCTTTCTCCATAATAGATTCCGAGCAGCAAGGATTTTATTGGAGATTGCCTGCCAAGTCTTAACTTGAACTATATTTTGTAGTATTACCCTCACTTTAAACTACCGATTCGGAAGAAAAGGCAGTTTCATTTCCTTTCAAAACCCAAAGATTTGAGACTTTTTTTTTTTTTAAAAACTTTTTACTCTGTGTTTACATCCTATCACTCAGGGAAATAATCCCTGTTTTCAAATGCTTCAGAGATGAATGTTTTGTAGCTAACATAACTAGGCCATAATAGGAATCAGTATGCCATACCTGAAAAAAATTGTATTACTTTGTAGGTAGCTGGAGGAAATTCACTTACTACAGAAATATCACTGGCTGATAACAAACCGATTTACAAATGCAAATGCAAACAAATATTCTACAACAGGAAAACACATTTGATTTTAGCCACAATTTAGAACTGTGTTTACAAAATGTTCTAAGACACATTCCTTTCAATGCCCCTGCACAAGTCCTCTACCCACTAACCCAAGTCAACAAAACTACCACTACAAACAAAACGATCTACAAACTCACAAACCTAAGCTTTGTACTAAAATACAGATACTCTTACATCACCAAGTATCTGATTTAGTCACCTACAGTAAAGACACACACTGGAAAGCTTTTACTAGCTCCAAAGTGATATATTCACTTTGCGTCATGCCATGGGGTTGGCTTTTCAACCAGTAAGTAAACCAGTAAAACGAGATTGCACATAGTCCTGTTATAACAGTCAGGCTCAACAACGCCTTTCCACCTAAAGTATGAGAACTGAACTGAGCTTTGACATCCTGCATCAAGCTAAGCAGCATCAATTCTCTTCTTCAAACCTAACAGGCTGGGTCTGTTCTTCCAACAAATTCACTCAAATATCTCTAAGGATCACAGCTCTGTTGGCAGGGGTGAAAAAGCCTGCCTAAGAAAACCTGAAAGAATTATTGCAAAGTCTGATGGTTTCTTAAAACTAATGATTCAGTAGCCATTTGCTATCTGACCTTCATTAGAATTCTTTTCATTATCATGTTGCAAAAATCTATTACATTATAGACTGAAGCTATTAGTCATCAGAAAGCCACCCATGTTCCCCAAACTGGGGAATCATCATTACCATTAATTTCAATGGATATCATTAAAAGAGACAACATTCAATATTTTACTTGCCAATTCCACTGTAATTTATATTATAAAAGCATGCAGGAAGGTTATGCCAGCCTGGATGATTGGTCATTTTTTCTGAACCATTTTGTTTTCTAGGGAAAGCCTCACTAGTATCGAGGGCATCTGGGGATACCTCCGTGGAATTCAGAGTTCAAGGAGCCATTCTGTAGTACTGATACAGTGGTAGTCACAGAGGGCACCTATTTCCACATTTAAAAAGATCAGTACTGATGCAATACAGGGAAACAAGGAGAGAGG
This sequence comes from Nycticryphes semicollaris, assembly GCA_013400055.1. Lineage (NCBI taxonomy): Eukaryota > Metazoa > Chordata > Aves > Charadriiformes > Rostratulidae > Nycticryphes > Nycticryphes semicollaris. The sequence goes on from VXBJ01002367.1 coordinate 280,723, forward strand.
CAGGGCACTCCTTCACAAAGCTATTATAGCTCAAATCTTTCATCTTGTTCTATTTCATGTGCGTTCTAGGGACTACCATCAAGAGTTTGCTCCTATTATCCTCTCCTCACAATATTTCTGTGTGATCTAAACCATGGTCTGCTTTTCTTTGCTTTTCTTTCTCAGGTTCATTTGCCAAATAAGGACACTAATTTTCTCGACATAGTATTTGCTGCAGTTTCATTTGCTATTTGGGTGCTATCTTAGGACATATAATGACAAATGGATTGCCTGGAATATACAAACATTTACTAGTGCAAAAATTCAGCTGTGGAGTTAGAAGGCTGCTATAGCACTTACAGAACAGCTAAGTGAACAAGCTATCTTATTCTCCATCTTCTCCTCTTCCCATACATTAAGGGCTTGCTTAGACAGGAAGCTTTGAGAGGGAAAAACGGTTCAACCAAAACAACACAATATTCCCATCTTGTAATCACGGCGCGTTTTGTATCCGAGTTGCAGAGCCTTACACATACATGCATTCACAGACAGGTGTGTACATACCTGTTTAATTTCAAGCAGCACTAACTGCTATAATCCATTTTTACCATTCTCAAATTCTCCAAGTTTTCAGTTGTCCTAACTCAAAATTCCAGTGCAGTAACTTAAAAAACACATTATTTTTCTATGAAACATACGTGGGCAAAAGTTGGAGAGTTCTTGGTAGGCATCTGTTTAAATCCACCTATTTCTATCGTGAAGTGCTATGCCAGTTTGCTGCAGAAACACACAGCTGGGAGAGATGCCCACTGCAAAGTTATCCCATCTGTCCCCTAACTGCAAGACAGTATCAATGGTAATGCTATCATCCAATGCTTGTCTAGTCTGCACTCTAACAGCAGTAATGGGGAAGATTTCCCAGCCTCCACAGCTACGCTATTCCAATGCTTGACTACTGCTATCATTTGAAAGGGGATTGTGGGTTTTGGTTTTGTTTGTTTTCTCTAATTTCTAACCTCAATCTCTCTTGGTGAAAGCAATTTAAGCTTTAAGGAAGTCCTAAGTGAGAGCACAGCTGTGAAAAGGGTACATAAAGTAAAGCAACGTGTCGACTGTGGAAAAGAACAAATAATCCTTCTGGGCTGGAATTCCTGCCAGCAGGTGGGAAAACAGAAAGATGAGAAGGTCTGAGGAGAAGTCCTGTGGACCTCAGGACTAAGACGAACAGAACTCAAAGGCTGTTGAAGCGGTAGCTCGGAATTGAGGAGCCAGGTTAGGACTTGCCTTGCGGGTATGTTTTGTATGTAGGTATCATGTCCTTGCCATTACAAGTCATGGCACTCCAAAGAGATGGTAACAGCATCCTGGAAGTGAGCTTTAACTGTAACACACGATTGGGGATGGGGGTGGAAAGTCTGTCTTAATGGTGAAAGAAGCTACTCTGCTAATGAAACCATGCAAATTCATCTTACAAAGTCTCAAATAACTCATATACAACAGACTTAGAGACAACTATAAATAAGCCACTAAAAAAAGAGAAGCGGATAGCTCAGAGGTCTAACTTCCTCAGTTTCCCCCAAAACATGCTTCCCATTGAGCCACTATACTCCATTATCCACAGAGATAATTAAGTCATATAAAACTCCTGAAATAGCCCTTTCTAGGCAAGTTGTGTCGCAGGACTAAGAGATCAGTTCTTGTATTCCAGAACTTCAGCTTTTAGTCAACACAGATCTTCAAAACCAGCAAGGAAATGGGAAACAAGATGACAGCACAGTTTTAGTGCTGCCCCATAGTTTTCATCTGGGAGAAGCGCCTCATGATATAGTCACGGTGATCAGTGAGGTACATCTGTCCTGCTCACCAAAGGATTTCAGTCTTGTAGAAGTTTCAAGAGAAGGGCTAAACTGGGAACTCATTACTGAACCTGAGCCTCAGTAATTGAAGGAAGAATATGGTTCCGTATCATGCTAAAAGCAATCAGTGAACAGGCCACCGAGCTACTATATATTTCAAATATATAGCCAGTTTAGTGATATAAAAAGACTCTTGTCCTGTTCAGACTAATCACAAAGGGAAAAGATAGCCTCTATAATAAAGCTGTTTATCTGAAATTAAAAATTGGATTAATTTTTCTTTCCCTCCTACACTACTGGAACCTCATCCAATTTCTGTCATCTTCCAAAACACTTCCTAATTGAAATGTTTGCAATAAATGAAAAAAAGCCACGACAGCAAAAGGTGTGCAATTAACATACCTAAAGACACGCATCTTCCCACAAAACTGCAACATTCCAGGCAGTAAATCCAGTTCCCAAATCAATCTACTACGGCAGGTCTGTAAGGAAAGTGCAGTGTCTAAGCTGAGAAGGTGAACTGCCCAGCAGAATTCTGTCCGCTGTGAGAGGCAACAGATCCAGATCCTCACCTGCGGGACCGCAACAGCTCTTTGTCTAAGTGGAGAATAAACCTCTTTTTCAGTGCATTAGCTTATCCTGCACCACTGCTTCCCTCCTAACAGAAGGATTGTTTTCTATAATAGAAAAAACTATTACAGATATTCTAGGTGAGCAAACTGATATGTTGAATAACTGCTAAGTAGGGAAGAAGAATAATAGCTCTATGGACTTCCAAAGTAATCAAAGTGGAAATAAACATTCATTTATAACATTCAGTGTTTGGCTATAATCTGCTGGTAATAGACACAAACAAGATTTCATACACAACAGCAGAAATTGCAACCAAATATTCATACGATTTCTGGAAATAAGATAATTAGTCAATTAATCCCACCAAACTATACCTGTAAAACCTTCCCCATCAATGTCATGGCTGGGGGAGCAGGGTAAGGAAGGGGGAGGAAGGAAGGTGGAAAGGAGAAAAAGTACCATCATCCAGCTAAAGAGATTCCCATTGGGACCCTGGCATAAATGTGACAAATTCACCACCCAAGCACCTGACATTATTTTAAAATACACAGGGATATGGCATACTGTGACTTTTGACACGGACAGACCCGTTGGTAATAAATCTGGGGAATTATACTCCAAAATATTCATGAACTGACTGAACCAAGTCAAATAACCCTTGGTCATGGAGCTTATGTCTTGAAGCTTAAAATACAGCTGTGTTAGAGTTAATTTTAGAGCAGATAAGCGAAGTGAGAAGGAAGACAGCAAGAAAGATTTTAATCCACATTTTTGCCAGCTCACCACATGGACACAGGCACCAGCACTCCCCTCCAGCCTGCCATCCCTGCCGGTATTCTCCTTTTGCTAACAAGATAAGACACAGAAGGAGTAACACACAGGTGCTCTTGAACTACCAGGAGAGTCCCTGTTTTTACTTCTGTTTGCACTGCCTGAATGGAAAGCAATTTTAAACCAAGTATTGAGTTGTTTTTAGTTTAACCTCCAAAATTTCTTGGGTAATGTCTGATGCCAGGCCCCATCTTTTTTTTTTTCCTTTTTCTTTAAAGAAAAACACTCCAAAAAAGAAATCTAGGGTCGCTATCTAGCTAAAGAAGCAGTAAGTTTGATCCAAAGTCACTACAATCATTGCAGAGCACCAACTACCTTTAACTGCCACAAATTCAAGCTCATACATATGTTGGTTGCTGCTTATTTTGAAAAAACAGAACTTGCTAGCTATAAATGATAGGTTTTGGTGTGCCAATACTATGGCCTATTCAGGACTATGCAGTATTTATTTAGCAAAACTAAAGTGCCATCTCACCATCTTTAAAGTGTCCTTCTTTCAAATGCATCAATTAAACTAAACTGAAAAGAGAGGACAGTGGGAGAAACACGTTCTAGCAGAGCTTGCCTTAAGCAGGTGATCCTTTGTCACACAGTCATTTGAACAACAGCAGGACAATAATGGATATTCACAGGATCAGTTGCTAATATTCAACCATAGCCAATTCAGGTGTAACCATCACTATATCCAAGTATTGGTACGGTGCAAATTTAAAGACAGTCCTACTCCACAGTTTATAGGGATACATCATTGGTTTGCTTAAGAGATTTTTGGAATACCCACCAGGTTCCAGCCTCACTAGAACTAACCCAGTCTGACAATACATAGCACTTCTAACACCTTGTTTTGGGGGCCAGGAAATTTTCAGTAATCAGAGACACTTTAGTATCCAGGGCTAGAGGGAAAATCTTTGACAAATGAGGGTAGTACAAAGCAGCAATCAGCGTAGCTTCTCCTGAGATGTAAACTCCACACATCATACTGCTTCTTTTCTATAAAAGCAAGGGAATGAGAAGTCTTGTGGTATTGCATCTATCTCCTTTGCAAAGCATCACCAGGGGAAAAGGGACAAACCGTCTACGTTGGGAGTATCGACAGAATCCGAATTCTGACTTTGCCCAAAAATCACTGCCAAGGCAAACAGAATGACACAGCTCTCCCTACCTCAGAACCCTTGTGCAAAGGGAAAAGGCCATCCAGAAGCTCATCTCTAACTGGGGTACAATTAAAAATCTTAATCTTGTAAAACACAGTAAGTTCAAGACCTAGAGAACTGACAACATATAAAGTCTGATATTTCCAGTCAACGAAAGCTATGGACAAGGAGTTACAGGCATTGAGGAAATGCATAAGCCGCTTGGTAAAAGACCAATCTATTAAGGGCTTCTATTTTGGACACTTTGAGAAACACAGGGGGAAGTGATTACTGTTCCTTTAATGGAACAATGCAGGGAAAAGAAAAGCAATTGTAGCTTAGAGGTAGCTGATATAGAATGCCAGCTGAACTAGAGGAACCTATGGAGGCCCCTGGGATTGCTGCAGAGATGGAAGAAGAGTTTCAGTTGGGTAATTAGAGCTTCAATAGAAGAATAAATACTCCACAGGCAATCCACAGGTTCTTCTCACCTCTGGCCACTTCTTCTCTCCAGCAGTGACAGCTGCTTGTGAAAGTGAAGGGAAAGGTCTTTCTCATTCAACTCATTAGTTAGTAATCCTCACCGGTAATACAACGAGGAGCACACTACCAGGAGAACTGCCAGCCCTTCCATCCACTGCTCCAAGGCAGAACGCAGGGCTCAGGGTCTCACAGGCACTGACCCTAGTAACAGTGATGCAACGGTGGAGCCAAAGGCTATGAATATGCTTTTGAAAGAGAAAAGACACCACGGGGCAGGTGAGGCCATATTCAGGTCACTTTTTTCCACATTATTCTCCTGCTCCCCCGTTTTCATTCCCAGGGGGAAAGAGGCTGCTGTTGTAGTCAGGCTCCTGAAGCAGGAGGTTGCACCTTGCTAGGGAATGATCCAAAAAAGGAGAAGGAAGAGTTCAATGATAGTGGTCCACTGGGGATCCTCTATTTCAGCTTTTTCCTGTGGCAGTAAGATCAGTTACCAATGGAAGGCATGTTGGTTATCAATGTTGTGATCTGGAACAGACTACTGCTCTCCTTTGCCCTACAATGATGAAAGAGTCTATGTACCATGAAGATACTTTCACCTTCCAGAGGGCATGTTTTAGAAGGATTACTGAAATAATTGTACCTTTGATTCCCTAGAAAAATGCTGCAGCAAGTTCTGCTGCACAGTGAGCCACTTAGGACCACTGACATGATTTTCTGAAAAGATACGTTCTGCATAGCCCCACTCTCATCTCATCTCTCGACCTCAAGTAGGTTCCACAGAAGAAAGAAGCTGACAGTGTTCTGGACTGCAGTCAGCATCCCTTCGCAGGCAGGAAAGCTGAAATACAGTCACACAGTTTATTCTTTATTCTGTAGCCTGGGCCATTGGTGTCAGCTAAGATTTGCACTGGAATACCACACGCTTCAGTATTGGTTAATAAAGCTGTGACCTCCAAATTCAGCACTGCACTAAGAGACTTTCTCCCAGACTGCTCTGTGCCCACAAGAAGCAGATGGAGAAAAAAGGGAAAGGAGAAGATTTAGGTTAGTCTCTATGCAGGGAGACAGCCATAGCCTGCTCACTTCTCAGCAAAAAAACAAAAAAGAAGGTTTAGTTCCTTTTGTGACCAAGACTATATACAAATCTTTGGGGTTTGCTTTTTAGCTAGTTATTGATCTACCCAAAGGTCTACTTGTCACAAATCTTTCCTGGAAAGACTTAACCACCAAATATATGCATTTATTTCAGGTGCCATAACTGAAATACCTAGATGTAGCTCTGGAAAATCCTGGAGAAAAAGACCTACAGATGCAGGATAAGGTCCAGAGTGACGTGAAAAATTGATCTTAAAGTGACTGAAGCCATTAGCAAGTTCTGATCATCTTACAGGCACCCACTCATCTCTAAAAGTCAAGTCTCTGTAAACACCTGTCCTCTACTGCCTCACTTCCAATAGCCATCTGCACATCCGCGGTTCCCTCCACAGCGTTTGCCACTGTTCTTTAGTTGATCTTTAGGCAGAAGGAAGTGATCGAAAACACTCACCACAGGAATTTTCTGTATCTTCATTACCAGCAGACCTTGTGTGTCACAGGAATGTTTACATAGACTCAATCATGTTTTAGGTAACTGTACACATGTAATATAAACACTTGGACAAGTCAAACTGTTACAAGATCCACTTTCACAGTACGGTTGTGTTTACTTACAGCTCCAGTTACAAGTATAAAGTTTCAACTCATTCAAATATTCTCCTACAAACCAGCAGTTGTCTAAAACTTCCTCAAGATTCTGAGTAGTCAGCCAAAGCAATTATTTCTCTGTGAGATTCATTAATCCTTTAGACTGCAGCGCCCAGTCAGCTACATTGAAATGGAAGACAAAACTATTTTCCAATCCTTTTCTGGGCTTATGCTTTTGTGGATGTTCTCATGCAAAACTAACACACCAGTCATAGCTCACTTTCTCAAAAACCACAGACAAGGAGAAAAACCATATTCTGTGTCAAAACTCTGTAGAGAAAAGTTAAAAGAAATGCCTAGACAAGAAAACACACCGTTAGAGAAAGTTCTGTGTTCCCTGCTTTACTCCTGACGGACCACGACTTGCTGAATGTGCCTGGGCACAGAACCAAAACCTAATGCACCAAGACCCTGCACACACACATGTTCAAACCTGTGATCTGCATAAACATGAACTAAGGTGAAAAGTTATTTTCTTCAAGTGGCCGATTCTTCAGTAATGGTGAGAGTAGGTATCTACACCGTGACAGCAGAACTAGGCAAACAGCGTGCACTGATAGGCATTTTTAATGAAAGTTGAGGGGGGTTTTCTATATTCTTTAAGTGTATTAAGTTGCATATCACTTGCCTGAATTTGATTCAAAAACTCAGCATTGCAAGTATGAGGTGTGTAACATCCCTTCCCAGAGAATGTATTTTATATATCATGATGCATCTAATGTTTACCTTTGCTTCTTTATTTCAATTGGTCTAAGACTAACACCTCTTTCCCCCCCCCCCAGAATCCGATTCAAATGCAGTATTTGCTATAACATTGCCAAGATGTGCAGCAAATAAAGTAAACCTTATTTTCAAGGTCAAAAAATCTTGTCTCTAGTGTCACTGTTACATTTCTACATCAAGTATTCTGCCTTTCTAAATACTCAACTATTTTTTTTATTGAAACAGGTGCTTACCATTTTTTTAAGAATTCAGTACAATGTTGGAACACACTATTACGATACCGTATTTCACTGTAGATGGTTGCATTTCAAAGAGGATTAGAAAAGTCACTAGACAATCTGTACTTGCAAAAAGCTTTGGAAAACCCTGTTGTTCACATTTAATAGGACTTGTTATATTTTACTGTTTTTACATGTGTTTACACTAGGCCCTATGCTACTATGTAACAATGGCTTCAGAACAGAATTTGTACAGTTTCCACTTACATACATTCATCCACATCCCTTTAAATTTACATTTTCCATAACATACTTTACATGTAGCACTGTATAGAACCATTCAAAACCAAAACAGAATCAACGCTCCTTAACTTTTTTAGTAATTGCTTTCCTAAACAGTCTCATTTCCTCCCCTAATAAAAAACCCAAAACAAAACAAAAAAACCCAAACCCAGATTATCATATTCAGAGTTAAGGGGACACACATAAAACTTCCCAGGAGACATCTAGATTCTTACGTAGCTACCAAAGAAGTACTCACATGGAGACAGCTCTGTTCACTCTGGTACATATGCAGACTGATGTAAAAAGATGACTCACAATGTTAAGGTGCTATGCTGAAATTTGGCAGACCTGGACTCATATCCACAACAAAAGCTTCTCCGGGTCTCTCAGACCGTGGTTCAAGAACTTTACAGTAGCCAATGTCACTGTGCCCACCAAAGCCTTACATGAACAAGGATAAGCAAAAGCAGGCAGTTGTGTTCTTGCTGCTTCCCCCAAATAGCACATCAGCGTACAACTGTATGTTGTTCTTATTGACTGTGCCCGCTACACACACACAGCTGGGGTACAGGAACAGCACCGGGCTTCAACCCCTGCCTCTCCACAGACTCCACATGGTACCTTCCACAAGGACTTTACATAAAAGTCACTTCCATACTCTTAAAGCATTTCACTGATACGCTCATTAATGATTCCGATCGGCTCCCATACCCTTTGGAATGGTCCCTGGTGCTTTCCTTGCCTTTGTGGGCTGAAAAACAACAGATAAATCTGGAGAACTGAGATCAGCTGAAAGCTTTAAACGATCCTACTACAGGCACAAAGGCAGCCACAGGGTGCCCCAAACTAGTACGAAAATCCTCCAAGAGCAGCAACTCATTTATTTTACACAGTTCTAAGACACATCTGTAGTCCTGAGGTTACAGTTAAAGTTTTGGCAAAATGTGCACATTCATATACCAAAGACATCCCTTAAGAACGAAACTAGAATGAAGACTCTTATCCAAAACCAAAAGTGGTGGTATCGTGTTCTTATTTGACTTGCATCACTACTACTTGACAGGCATTACAGTTTAAAAAACCAAAAACCCCCACAAGACAAAACAAAAAAATCCCCAGAGCCCAAAGTCCAAACCCCACTACCTCAGTGCAAATTTGCTTTCCATTCATCAGACAATAAAACATGTCTTCTACAAAACCAGTTTCTGAGTGAAAGAAAGAAGTGTGAGTTAAGACCAGTTGTTCCCTTAACTATCACCCCAGGATGTGTCTGAATAGTGCCCCTGGTGTAAGGCAGGATAAGCATCACGTGGCCATTCGCAACCTAAGTTTGTAAGTCAATGTTGTGCAGCTTGTTGCTAAAAACCTTACACTGACATCCTTATTTGAATGACTACTAGGTTATTAATGTTCAGCAATAAACATGAAACTAGACAATTTATTACTGTTTGGCACGGAATGTCAATCAATTCAACCAAAAAGAATCTATTTATAAAATGATAAGAAATGAATAATAACTAAGCTTAACGTGCTTCCTGCTTATCCAAAAAGTCTATCTGATAATACTGAGTTAGTCAGCAAGCTGGATTTAGGACAATGTATTTCAACTTCAACAGCATTATGAGATCCCAATGCAGACCAACAATTGTGAGACAAAATTCAGCTAACAGAGAATGCCCCACGGTATCTTTAAATCTGTATGTGAATTAAATGAGACTGTATTGCAGAAAGCGCTGTACATGATGCTGCAGCCAGTCAGTTCTAAGTGACTCCGGATAAGGATCAGAACAAGGGGCTCTTTGAAGCTTCAGAGATGATCAGGACACACATTTGGTCTGGTCTGTGGTTGGAGCAGCCTGATGCAGCCAGAGTCATTTCAGACTCTACCTCCAGCATACACTAAAAGTACACTGTACAGGTTTGTGCAGTAAGAAATATGCAAGATGAGTCACTGTCAGTTGGTATGAAGGCTCCAAGATGCGATGCCTCAGGTCAGAAACTATGGACCAGTTCTGCATATGTTTACTACCAGAAAACTTGCTTTTCTATTGTAGCACAGCCAGTGTTATATATAGTGATTCTTCCTGATACAGATCTTGTGAAATTACATGTAAAGAATAGTTAAAAAGACAAAGAATAGCTTGGAAAGAACTTATCATTTCCATTAAATACTAACCTTCTGAAAAAGCAAGTCAGGACTAAGACATCTCTTATCAATCATGTTAGTAGAAATTAATTTAATTTATATTCTAAGGTTGCATTTCCTGTTACGGGTTGAGGGTGGGGGAGAGCAGACTTTTTAGGCTGTCCATTTATGTAAAAGGGTATTATTATTTAAAGGGTAGGGTCAATAATTTTTTGGTCTTATCTTCCAGGATGGAGTTCAGTGGCACTGCTCCTATGCGTGCCTTTTGCCAAAAACATTAAGGATTGAGAGATTAAATGCACAGTAAACTGCAAAAAAACACCAAACAGCTTTTCAAACATCGGTATATTGACTTGAATGGTCTAACAGTGGCTTGAGCTTTGTCTCCATCTAATTTGACCTTCAGTTTAGTTTGACCTCTCAGGCAAGAAAGTCTAGACATTGACCTTGACTGAACTGAACAAACGCTTTCCCTTTTCTAAATGATTTGAAGTGCAAGATCACTAACACAGCTTATACCATAACATTACTCCAACAGTAATACTGTTCACAAGAAATATTCTTTGACTGCAGAAACAAAAATGATGGTATTTGACAGGAAAATGCCAAAGCTAACAGCATAATACATCACAAGTTTTTTAAAAAAAATATATATATATACACACACAGAGAGAGCTGGTATTCCTAGAAATAAAAATGTTCTTTAAAAAGGCAAACAAATTTAACTATCAGCACCCTCAAAACAATGCTTCTACTCTGTAACCTAACAAGAGGAAGTGCATCCTTGATTTTCTCAGGCAGCTCTTTGACTTTTAGTACAAAATATTAAAAATTAAAATACGGTTCAATTTAATTAGACAAAAACATCACTAGTGATGTTCCTGTGTTAATTTTTCCCAAGCTACATAAACAGTTCCAATCTGATGACAGAAACACAATTATTTTATTTTCATTATCCCCATGAAAAAATAAGCACATCGATCGTTCCTTTCATGTAAGCACTGTCTTAGCAGGAAATGTTTAAAAATAAGCAGAAGAAAATCTCAAACACATTATATGGATCAAAACTTCTTTTTTTTTTAAATATGCTGAATTTGCGTTAACAACTGGAAAAAAAAAATACTTCTGTGAGTTCTTAGACATTACCAGGACATTAAGAAACCACAGCTAGAAAAGTTTTCCTCTCAAAATGAGTTAAAGCTTGGACCTCACAGCCGGCTTTTTGAATACCACACAATTTATATCAGTGTAATATATGAACAGCTCTTATTTATTACTCAGTGACTGAAAACCTCAGCATATGGACCAAGCTAAATTAATCACCAGCTCGGTAACTGATTTGTCAATGCACAGGAAAATGATGCCCAAATGCATTGTTTTTACACATTTTAAACCTTAACAAGGCAAGAAATGCTGCCTATATTTAGGTTGTCAGTCCCCTGTAAAAATCCACTTTACCTAGCATGTACATAAGCCCCATAGAAATATACTTGTCATCGTTCTATATGGTGGAGATTCACCAGTTTCTCAAATTAGAATGATCTGAATGATAGTTCAAATGTCTAGAAGAAAGAATCACCTCTCAAAATTCTTCTGAAGTTTGAGGAAAAACTTTGAGACTGTACAACCGAGGTTAACTACTAAACTTGCATAAAGTAACAGAATTAACAGGTGATACTACTTTATCGTTAACTCTGCATTTAACAAAGATTACTTTTTAAAACCCATCAGATTTGAAGCAGCATTCCATAAAGTGCTCCATGAGGATGTTAGATAACTACACATAGTTATGGACAGCTTGCATTTTTTATTGTTTCAGTCAAGCTTTATTTTCTTAGATTGCCACAATACTACTACTTCTAGACTTTACTTCTTCAGAATGCATGCATTTTGAATTTCTTTGATCTTCTATCATCTTTTAACTATACAAGTAAATATTATAAACAAAGTGTCCTTTAATTCCGTGTTCCTGCATTTCAATACTGTTATAATACCTGTTTTCTCCATATAATACAAGGTTTGGTAAATTTAAACAAGTACAAACCAAACATTAAATGTATAAACATATAAATATTTATGTACACACATACACACACAGAGACAATACTTGCCATTACATGTTGAGCCTTTTAAAAGGACAGAACACTTAAGGATGGGAATATAAAAAAATAAAAAAAACACAAAACCCACCCCAACCTACATAAAAAAGCACATATTAAGACATCAGTAGTATTAAATCAGCTGAAATTCCTACAGATAAATGTTTACACTAGCATTTTCAAGCATACATTTCAAGAAGTGTTGAAAAAGGAGTCTGGTTCAGAGATAAAGAGTTAAGAGCTCCATTCGCAGCCATTAAACCACCTTATTTAAATTTCAGTCTGGGTGTATGCAAGAAACAAAATAGTATCTTGTCAAACTGCCACTCCACGTAAGGGCTAACAGGGACTTGGTCTGGTGTTAGCAGAGGTTGGTACATTGTCTCAGCGATGTATGCGATACATGCCAGCAATCTCTTCCTCCACGGCTAGGAATTTATTATTAAGTACAATTTCAGAGCAGCTCAATCGCAAGGCTATATGTGAACCAGCAAAGCGCTTCTATGTTTATTATCTTTGCAAACAACATAATATTATTGTCCCTTACTGCTTTCTGCAAATCTGCAGCAATGATGCAAAGGAGCATTATTTATTTTTTTTTTAATTCCCTTTCAGAATACAAATGCCTGCTTTCTCTTAATTCTGCCAGTTCCTAACCAAGACGCACGGTGGACAACAGTTTCTGAATCAGCGATACCTTTCCACATTGTTGGCAAAAACTGAGGGGAAGGAAAAAAATACTGTACTTCAACCCCAGAAGAAAGGGGGAAAAGGGGAAAAAAAAAATAAATAACGAAGCAGCTTAAAGAAAAGAGGCAACATTAAAACACCGTGAAAAATAAAAGAAATACCAGCGATCAAGGATGAGAATTAATGGGCAGGAAAGCAGCAGCGGCAGCACTTATTGCAGAGGCAGAGAATCCTCTTTCCCTGGAACTCATGCAACTAATGACCTCTCCAACTGCTGAACGGAGCGGCTGCAGCAAACACAGCACCCACCGCCTGCTTTAAGGCACACACAGCAGAAGTTGTCAACTCCGGCAACGCAATGACAGAAAAGGGGGGTGGGAGAGGGGCAGGCAGAAGGGAAGGGAGCGACAGAGACAGAACCGCTGCAGCTTCGGGCGCTGCTGCCGAGAGAGCAGCGGCGGGAGAGCCCTCAGCGTATAGGCGAGTAAGAAGTGAAGAGCATTTACCAGCAGCAGGTTGAGCAGCCCGAGCGCCTCACACCGCCTCCGGGAGACAACTTAGCACCAGTGCGGATTCCTTCACTGACGAGGGACACCCCTTCCCTTCGCTCTCCCGTCCCGTCCCTCCCCGAGGAGCGGAACGCTAAAGCCGCCGCCGCCGCCGCCTCCCACCGCCCGGGGCGCGGCGGACCCGTCGTGTGGCGGCCAGAGGGTGCGCGGGC